>CAUYON010203802.1:0-116891 GCA_963573935.1 Arctocebus calabarensis | reverse complement strand
CACCCTGCATATCAGATGTTTACATTATGATTCGTAACAGTAGCAAATTTACAGTTAAGAAGTAGCAAGGAAAAGAATTTTGTGGTTGGGGGTCACCACAACATGAGGAACTGTATTAAAGGGTCGTGGCATTAGGAAGGTAGAGAACCACTGGTTTAGACCAGGCTTAATAAATGTGCCTGGCATTCCTGCTCAGTTACATTACAGTGTTTGCATTTGTTAGGTAAGGTCCCTGTTGTAGGTGTTGTCCAGGAGGGGAGCCATGTACCCTTACATTGCCCAGTAGGTGGGAGCACACCAACCCCCCTCCCTCCTCTCCTGTGTCCCTTCCCTATCCCCCCTCCCACTCTCCCCAGCTTGAGTTGAATCGCGTTTTTCTCTTATGTGGCCGTGTATTAGTTCCTCTATTGACTTCATATTAGTACTGAATACACTGGATATTTGCCTTTCCAGTCTTGTGATACTTTACTAAGAAGAATGTGTTTAACTCCATCCAGGTTAGTATAAACAATGTAAAGTCACCATCTTTTTTATGGCTGAATAGTATTCCACGGTGTACATAAACCATAGCTTGTTAATCCATTCCTGGGCTGGTGGGCATTGAAGTTGTTTCCACAGCTTGGTGATTGTAAACTGAGCTGTAAGAAACAATCTAGTGCAAATGTCCTTATGATAAAGTGATTTTTTTTTCTTCTGGGTAGATGCCTAGTAATGGGATTGTGGGGTCAAATGGGTGATCTAATTGAAGTTCTTTGAGAATTAGCCATACTTCTTTCCAAAGAGGCTGTATTAAGTTGCAGTCCCACCAATGGTGTAAAAGTGTTCCCCTCTCTCCACATCCGTGCCAGCATCTGCAGCTTTGGGACTTTGTGATGTATCCTGCTTAAGTATTATACCTGCATTCAGGGTCATTGGTCACAATAGTCACCCCTGAGGCAGGGGATTGGCCACTTAGCCTTTGGAAAAAGATTCTCAACCCTGGGAGGAGAATTGGTTGTAGAGGGTCAGGGCAGGGCGGAAGGTCAAGACAGGGCAGAAGGTCAAGGCAGGGCAGAGGGGAGGCCCCAGGGCCAGATGAAAGGTTGGGGATGGGATTTTGATTGAGGCAGTGGAATCGGAGAAAAGTGGGACTGCTGGCAGATTGTATGCAGAGGGTGAGGGAAAGAGAGAAATCAAGGGTGTCTTCCAGATTCTTCTTTTGAGTATCTGGGTGGGCCATGGTGTCATGAGGCGAGATGGTCAATAGGGAGTGGAGAGCATGATTTTTGGAGGAACCAAGTATTTGCTTTGGGTTCACATTGAGAGGCTGTTTATAAGTCCAGCAGGCAGTGAGAACCAGGGCTGGAGATTTAGGCTTGGGCTTCGTTAGCATATAGAAGGGACAGGTGAGTCCACCCAGAGGGAGCGTGTGGAGGAGCCCTGGGAACCTACATTTGCACCTGGGTCTGAAGGAGGATGCCCCAGGGGCGGCCTGGGAGGGGGGAGAACAGAGGGTGGAAGGAGCAGAGCTAACACTTAGAATCCTCCCAATAAGTCTTTGAGGTGCAGGTGCCACTGTGATCGTCACTTTACAGAAGGGGAGAGAGATGCAGAGAAGAGAGCCGACACACGAACGGCTGCATGGGGAGTGAGGATCCACAGCAAGGAGGCAGGCCAGCTGCTTCACCCAGGACATGCCCGTCTTGCGGAGGAGGACGGCAAAGCTTGTGTTTAATTTTTTTTCATTTGCCTACCCTTGCATTCCTTTCTTTCCACACTTAAGAGCTTCCTTCCACAGGAATGAGCTCCTACTGGGTTCTGAGATGAGTAAGATAGGGTGACCTTTGGTCTGGTGGGAGAGGCAGATGTGTAGGCTGGAGGGTGCTGACCTGGGTGGAGGAGCTCAGAAGAGGCTTCCCAGGGGCGTGTCTAAGCAAGCAGTGGAACAGGTGGCTAGGTCAGGAGGGGACGCCTCCCATTCACGGCAGAGGCTGGTGATGGGGGAGTGGGAGGGCGTGGCTGGGGTTCTGTGGAAGGGCTCTGCCTATCCCACTAGGAGCTTACACTTTATCTCAAGGGCCATGGGCAGCTGTTCAAGTGTTTCAAACCAGGGAGTAACACCAGCTGAATTTTCGTTCTTGGTAGAGAATGATTGGAAGGGACAGGAGACACCTTTCGAGGCTGTTAACCAGCTCTCTGATTCATATGTCATTCTCTGAACCCTATTGTTTCCTTTGTGCTTCCCCAATTCTGCTCATTTCTCTTTTCCCAAAAGATTTCTGAGTCAGAGAGGTTAAGCAACTTACCTGAGACCACACAGCATTAGCAGAATGTCCAGGCTGGGGGTGGTCTCTTAAGAGAAATATCCCATCTCAGGGGTGGGAGCAGGTGGTGAGTAACCTTGCAGGGGGTTGGGGGGAGATGGCTCAGTGGGGGCTCTAGTTGGAGGTCACCACTTATAGGTCCCCTTGTGACTTTTAGCATTGCCCTTTTGGAGTCTCAGAGACCAGTTTGTGCTTCTGGGCAGGAGGAGTCACTGGGACTGGGCCTTCCCAGACCTTCATGGGTTGCTTAAGCAGTTTCCTGGGCATTTGCTTCCTCTGGAAGATCCCATGGGACTAGGGCAGGATTCGATTCACAGGTAGAGGAGGCCAGTGAGGGAGGCAGTCCCCACTGGGGAGGGCAGATGTCAGGCAGAGGCCTTATGCTTGGGGGTCAAGAGAAATGGGGAGCAGTCTCCAGAACCCTGCCCTATGTATGAGTCACGTTGGGTAGATGTCTCACCTCTGTGGAGACTTGGTTACCTTATCTGTAAAGCAGAGATAATATTAAATATGATCTATAGAATTGGCAGAAATTTCTAGAAATAATAACCAGTGTTTACTGAGGACCTAGATGTGCCAAACACCAGGCGTTGTCTTGTTTCAGTTCTTTGTGGCAGTCTTGCGAGGTATGTATGGTTATTATTGTCATTTTACAGATGATGCAGCTGAGGAACAGAGAGGGTAAGCAGTTTGCCCAAAGCCACACAGCTGAGGAATGGTGAAACTTGAACCTTCATCCATCTGACTCTGGAGCCCTTCACTGAAGTTCCTCTGGTCCTTGTCAAACTTTGTTCAGCTGAGCATGAGTCCCTTCTTTGACAAATTACCTGATAGAATCTTGTGGGGCTCCAGCATGCTGCCCACCTGACTTTGGGACACCCTGTTCCAGACTACCTTAAGTTTTATCATGCAGTCCTGGTGCTCCAGTGGGCCTCAGCACCTGGCCTGCCTCCAAGTCTCTTTATCTGTATCATGATTTAAGCCAAATCTAAAATCTTAGTGCCTTTCCCATGTCGAGTATTGTTTATCTGCAGGATGGAGGTTTCTACTGTGATTCTTCCACAGTCCTTTGAGCACTGAACCCTCACCCTAAGCACCTCTTAGCATATTTCAGGACATGAATGTTCCCCCAAATATACGATTGAGAACACTGTTGTCGGTGGTTTCTCTTAACTATTTAAACTCCCAAACACAGGCACTGTGGACTGAATAAAGAGTTTCAGGGACATCCATACTGAGCTGTGACAATCATACCCATCTGAAGTCAGCAGGACCCTAACCCCCTGTCCGGCCTGTTTTTTTTTTTTTTTCTCTGATGCCCTCTCCTCCCTGGAGTACTCATTGGTTTATTGGCAGGAACCTTCCTGGGGGGAAGGTCAGGGTCTGTAATTGGAGCCACCATGCCTTCCTGAGATGGATGTCCAAGGGCAGTAGCAGCTGCCCTGTGAATGCTTTTCTTAGGGACCCTGGCTCACCTGGGAGCACGTTTGGAGGCAAGAATGATAGTGAGGGAGGAACAAACCCTCTCGGTCAGGCCAGGGCAGCTTAGGGGTCTGGGGTGAGCCAGGGGCACAGATACCTGACTTCCAGCCTGGCTCTGGGATTTGCTCTTTTATGTATGACCTTGGGCAAGGCACAGCCCTCTCGGGGCCTCAGTTTCCTCATCTGCAAAATGAGGGCCTGGACTTAGCGATTTGTGGGTTCTCTTTAGGACTAATGTTCTGTGAAATAAGTAATAGAGGAGAAGGTAGATTTGGTACCTTTTGGCCTCACCCTGGTTGGCTGGATTTCTTGGAGTCCTCTAAGACTGTTCCTGCTGGGAAATTTCCTCTCTCATAAACCTAGGTGTATGTGAAGGTGTGGGTGCAAGCAGCCGGACTGAGTGGAACACAGAGGCCAGTAATGCTCGTACATTAGCTGTGCTAGGATCACCCAGACAGCCTGTTGAGAGTGCAGATTCTCAGACCTTCTCCCAAGAGACTCTAATTAGGTATTTTGTGGTATCGTTTGGTATCAGGACCTTGGCATTTGCACTTGTTTACTTGTTTTGTAAATTTATTGCTCATTTATATGTTTCCTGGGTATAAAGGCAGTTTTGCTGCATCTATACATTGCACTGTGGTGAAACCAGGGCCTTCAGTGCACCCATCACTTGTACACTCCAAGCAGCTGCCTTTAGGAAGAGCCTCCCCTTCCACTCAGGTGGTTCAAAGACCTACTGAAGTCAGTAATTCAAGGACCACACTTTGAAAGAGGCTGTTCGACTTGCTTTGGTGACAGCTCTGTGCAAGATGACCTGCCTGCAACTCCTCTTCCCCTCAAGCTGGTATGGCCCAAGCCTGGCTTATTACTGAAATTGCCAGAAAGTTTTTGAACAAAATAGGAATTCTTGAGCATCACCCTTAGAGATTCTCGACCAGCAGATCTTGGCTGGGACCCAGGAATCTCCATATTTCAAAAGCTCCCCAGGTCTCTTGTTAATGTTTGTCATTTTACAAGTATTTATTGAGGCCATTGATGGAGTGGGGGTGGGCCCAGGGGAGGGCATTGAGAACATAACTGTAAGGCAAGATGCAGTCTTAAACAGTATCTCACCTGCTTTACAGCCTGATGAAGTGATTAGGTTGGGATGCTCGGCAAGGTTGGGGAAAGATGTATCTAGAAAACGGTTAGGTCAGACTGAATACCTGGGGCAAAGTTGGTGTGCCTGGATAGCTGAGCTTCAACAAATTCCAGATTGAAGTATAACCCCAAGTCAGAGTCCTCTGGCCACTACTTAGTGGGCTCCTGTCATTTGTTCATTTACTTATTAATTTATTCACCCATCCTCTGTTCCACCCACCCATGCATCTATTTATTTATTTATTTATTTTGAGACAGAATCTCACTGTATCGCCCTTGATAGAGTGTTGTGGTGTCACAGTTCACAGCAACCTCAAACTCTTGGGTTTAAGTAATTCTCTTGCTTCGGCCTCTCGAGCAGCTGGGACTATAGGCGCCTGCCACAACACCCGGCTATTTTTTAGTTGTAGTTGTTTAGCTGGCCCAAGCTGGGTTCAAACCCACCACCCTCAGTGTATGTGGCTGGTGCTGTAACCACTGTGCTATAGGTGCTGAGCCCATGCATCAGTTCATATACCCACATACCTATCCACCCATCTCTCCATCCACCCACAGACCCACCCACCTATCCATCCATCTCTCCATCCATCCACAGGCCCACCCACCTATCCATTCATCTCTCCATCCACCCATGGGCCCACCCACCTATCCACCCATCTCGCCATCCACCCATGGGCCCACCCACCTATCCACCCATCTCTCCATCCACCCATGGGCCCACCCACCTATCCACCCATCTCTCCATCCACCCACAGACCCACCCACCTATCCATCTATCTCTCCATCCACCCACGGGCCCACCCACCTATCCATCCATCCCTTCATCCACCCATGGGCCCACCCACCTATCCATCCATCCACTCATCCACCCATGGGCCCACCCACCATCCATTCATCCACCCATCATTTCTTGAAGCTCTTCGGTGTGCTGAGGACTGCTCTGTGTACAGGAAATGAAAGGCATTATTCCCGCCGTCAAGGATCTTGCAGTTTTCTGAGTCTAGTGGGGACTCAGAAAACTAAGCAAATGATTCCAGCTCAGGGTGTTAGGTGTCCAGAGGGGCATGGCCAACTCTCCCAGTGGTCATGATAGAAGACTTCCCAGAGTTTTGGGGATGAGTAGGAGAACTGTCACTTTAGAGCAGTCCTGGCACATAGCAAGAATCTGACATATGGCAGATGAAATGTGGGGCTTTGGAGGCAGCTGAGCCATGGTGTCCAGTGGTCAGATGCATATTAGTTCTGGAGCCAGAAGACTTGGTTCCAATACTACCCCTGCCTCTGACTAGTTGTAGAGACCTTGGCAAGCTGATTTAGCTTTCTCATCTGTGAAATGGGGACTGATAGTCCAAAGGGCTCCTGGGAGGAGTCACTCAGTCTGATGGTTCATTCTTTATGTTGGGCATATTATTGAGGCCAAAACCCTCTAAAGGCAGAGTTAAACGTTCGTTTTCTGAGGGTGGCGGGAATAGCCATCCCTAGAGGAGGGCGGTCTGTGGGGTCTGTGGTGTTGCCTCTTGGCCCCAGACTTCTCTCTCAGGTGCCTTCACTTCTGGGGAAGGGACGTCCATGTGACTGGGGCTCAGGGGTCTGCAGGAAAGGGTGGTACAGGGGTACAGGTTTGGTTGGTGCCCTTTAATCTGCAGGGCCCGTCCTCCAGGGCGCCATCCTCCTTCCCATACCTGCGCTGGACTCAGCACCCTGTCCCTCTCACATCATGTTCCTGCTTGGCTTGAATTCTCAGGGTTGCTGACTAAGGCATGCCTGATGCCCTGCAAGATTTGGGTAACAAGTAGGTAAATATTAACCCACAAATGTAGCTCTGAATGCAAACCTGTTTGGGCTGGCTGCCTGGAGGACTGCCAGGTTCTGGCCCCTGACCCCAGCTGATGACAGGGACAAGTTGGCACCCTCCAAGGGAAGAGTGGGCACCTGCTCCATGCTGGTGATGGCACTGGATTCCAGCACTATTCAGTGGCCAGGCATGTTATATCTGCTTTGCAACAGCGGAGGAAACTGAGGCATAGAGAGGGCAGGAGGCCAGCTCAGGCTCACTGTGTGTGTGTGTGGAGGGGGCCGTGGGGTGGGGGTGTAGAATTTATAGCGTCTCCCTGCAAAGTCCATGCTCTTGCCACCTGGTCCCTATCCATCTCTTTGGTCTGTTAGAGCCACAGAAGGAAGCTGGATGTGTCAGAGGCATCTGAAGTTTGTCACTGCTCTACTGTGAAGTGGGGCCAGGCCGGTTTGGGGTACCTAGACGTCAGGAACCAGCTCAGAACATCTCGGTGCAGTGATGCGTTAGACTCTGGAGTGGCCACCTGGCTAGCCAGATAAGCCGTGGTTCCTATGCTCTGGGGGCTGGCATATGACAAGACTGAGGACACAGGTGTGGGGACTTCAGGACTTGGCTCAGGTCTTTTGAATCCTGAGTCTTATCAGCTATGTGATCTTAGGCAGGTGACTCTGCCTTGCTTGGCCTCTGGGGGTCCCACTCAAAGATGGGAATGACAAGCCCCACTGCAGGGTGCAGTGGGAGATGATATGAGAAAGTGTCTCAAGGCTCCCAGCGCATAGTAGGAGCTCAGTCCGTGGGCTCCCCCTGCCTAGACTCTGAGAGCAGCCAGCAGGTCTGAGAGGTGAGGCTGCTTCCCTGGGGCTCCTGGAAGCCCAGGAACAGCTGGAGACACAGCAGGGAGGGGTGTTGGCTCCACAACAGGGGCACTGGGAGGTGGGGGCAAGCTTGGCTGGAAAGAGAGGGAGATGTTGGTTTTTATCTAGTCCTGCCTCTGGTGGCCTTGTAGTCAGAGGCTGCCCTGACCAGGTCCTCTGCAGTTCTCAGAGTGCCTTCCCCTCTCCTGTAACACAGAGGGAAAATCAGAACGGCCGAGTGCAGAAGTACTTGCCCAACCTTGCTGGTTGCTGAGCTGGCTGACTCCCAGCTCGAGGCCCACTAGACACTGATGCTACCCCTTTGGGGTAGGTCCCCTTGGGGCTGTTGGGCTCCCTGGGCTCTCTGGCCTGCACTGGAGCTACCTCTAAAGGGACTATTCTGGGGCATGACTCACAAGGATGACCCTTCCTCTGCCAGGGCACTTTTTATTTTCCTTTCTGTTACTTTTCCCTAATACGGTCTCTTGGTGGCTCTCACCTCTTCTTTCTTGGGGCCTACATGGGTGGCGCATTTGCCTTGGGAAGCCTATCCTGGAAGAGGTCCTGCCGGCTGCTTAATCGGGAAGGTTCTGAGGGAGGCAAACACAGGCATTGGAGCTGCATAGACCGGGGCCGTAGCTTGGCTGGCCTGCTCCGTAGCTGCATGAACTTGGGCTAGTCTCTTTGCCTCTCTGAGCCTCAGTTTCTTATCCAATTTAATCCAACCAGCGTTTATTGAAGACCTATTAGGTACCAGATGCGGCATTAGAAATTGCAGGTAGAGCAGCAAACAGGTGGAGTTAGCCACTGTCCTTGAGACTGAGTGGGGCGTCAGGTGGGGACCTGGATCTCCCTTCGCAGTATTGTGAGGATCACATGAAATAACACATGAATCGTGGTTCCTAGTTTAGTAGAGATTCAGAGATAATCGTAAGTCTATTTCTATACTTCCCTGAATGTGCCCGATCTCATCTGACCATGGAAGCTAAGCCAGGTTGGGTCTGGTTAGTGCATAGATGGGAGACCACCTTGGCATACCAGGTGCTATAGACTTTAAAAAGAAAAGAAAATGATGGTGAGTGTTCATTTTATTCCCAGCTAGTGAGAGTTGTAGTTGGGATTTGGGGTGAATTATTGTCATTTTGAATTCACACGTGTTAGCAGGAAAAGTATGGTGGCTGCTTTTGGAGGGACGGTGTTGATTTTCAGTACACTAGTAATGTGCTCTTCTGTGGTTGTAAGTTGAGGCTGCCACATTCCCATGTGTGCCCAGACCTTGCAAGGATGAAATGCAGACCAGATGGTGCCCTGTCCCAGCATTGATCACTCCCTGGCACATAGTGGGCACCCGAGAAGTGTTTCTTGAACTAATAAGGACAGTGGCAGCCTGGGACACATCCTGGCAGCATGATTGATGTGGGGAGGGAGGGATCGTGGAGCCATAGCAGGTGGCCATGGAGCCTCTGTCCAGGGCCACAGAGGCCCTAGGGAGGGAGTGGCAGCAAAGGGGGGTGGCCTACACAGGAGGAGAAGCCTTGCTCTGAGAAACTGGAGGAGGAGGTAAGGCTGTGGTGGTGGCAGGGGTTGGGGGAGGGGAAGATTTAGACCCTTCTCCTGAGTGATGTAAATCTTCTGCTGAAGGGGCAGCTCCAGTATGAGGGTATGAGGTGGGCCAGGGTATAAGGTGACTCAGGCTTGGGGTGAGTGTGATCTGTGGAGCACCTGCCTCGTGGTGCCAGGCACAGGCCCAGTGAGCTCAGGACCCTCCACTGGAGCCGAGAGCCTTTTCCTTTGCTGTTCACTGATGTATTTCAAGCACTCAGAACAGGACGTGGCTCAGATACCTAATAAATATTGCTTGAATGAAGGAGGGAAGGAATGAGTTTATTATTTACCTGGTTCTCAGGAGTGTCATTATACCCAGTTTGCATATGAATAAACCAAGGCTTAGAGAGATTAAGTTGGACATTTGCTAGGTTGTAGAGCCAGAATTTGGAGTCCACACTGCCTGATTTCAGAACCCATGCTCTGATCCGCCCACCTGATAGGATCCTTGAGGAGGAATTCTTGCTGTGTCTGACAGTTTAGTTTTTAGCCTCATGAAGATCCTTCCCTTAGCTGAGAGTGACTGATTGTGGGAAAATACAGCAAGCTTGACTCAGCTGCAACGGCTGGGTCAGCGCTGTGAATGACAGCCCATAGCTCCTGCCATCAGCTGCCATTATGATCAGCAGGTACCTTTCAAGGAGCCAGTTAGGAGGGGGATTGATATTGCTAGGCCTAGGGGATCCTTCCAGGCTTGGCCTGCATCATCCTCTTCCTCAGTTGCAGCAAGGATGGGCAGTGAGGGCAGGATGCTGGCTCAGGCAGTGGTGCATTAACAGGGCAGTGGCTAGATTGGCCAGGGTGAATCCCAGGTGTTCATGGGAACGTGTGCCTGTCCTCGGCCCCCTGGCTCTGAACCACAACTCAGAGTGAGACTTGTGATTGCATTCAGCTGTTCCAGGGGCCTAGGCCTGGGACCTGGATAGATTGTGCGGTGGGGGGACTGCATTCAGAGGCTCTGAGGGGGGCCCATGGGCAACTGGGCTGGAGCACTTTGTTTGGTAGTCCCCTGATGGGCTGCCCCATGGGGCCTGTCTACCAGCTTCCATGGATGGGGTCCTCTTGGTCACTTGAGTGTTTCCCAGGCAGCACAGGTGCTTAGCCGACTGGTGGCCAGTTAGTGGCTTACATTTGAAGACACAAATACTGTAGCTGAAAGCAGAGGTTCTGTACCTAAGTGACCTGGGTTCAAATCCCAGCTGGCCCATTTATTGTCTGTGTGGCCTTGAGAAATTCTCTTAACCTCACTGTGTCTCTGTTTCCTAATCTGTAAAATGCAGATGATAGTATATGGCCCCCTGAAAGAGGCGGCTGAACTCTGTCAGAGAGTTCTCAGAAGGATTGGAGTAATTATAGGAATACAGGGCTGAGATAACATGGGGCACTTGGCAAGCTTTGGTACATGCAGCTGTTGTACCAACTGTACTAGGTGTTCTGATGTTGATTTTGGCACTTATTTTTCAGTGACATCAGCAACCCAATGAGCCATTGCCTGCCTTCTGTGTCCAGTGGCTGGGACTGATTTCCACTCAATCAGTAAAGTTTGTCGTGAATGAATGAGCACCTGGGTGAGGTCAAAGGTAGCATCTGGTCACTTGACTCCCATCAGGAGCCCCCTCCAACTGGGCTGCCATAACAAAATACCATAAACTCATATGCAGCAAACATTTATCTCTCACAGTTCTGGTGCCTGTGATGTCTAAGGTCAAGGTGCCAGCAGACTTGGTATCTGGTGAAGGCCTGTTCCTTATAGATGGAGCCTTCTCACTATATCTTCACATGGTGAAAGGGACTAGCTAACTCTTGTTTATAAGTGCACTAATCCCATTCATGAGGGCCCCACCCTCATAATCGAATCACCTCCCAAGGACCCCACTTCCTTATCCATCACCTTGGGGGGGAAGTTTCAACATATGAGTTTTGGGGTTACACAGACATTCAGTTCATGCCAGCCCCCATTTCTACTACTTTCTGTCCCTCTATCCTGTTCACATTTGTTTATTGCTGCTGGGTGCCAGGCATTGAAGAGACAGACCTCCATGCTTTTGTTCCTTCTCTCACAGATCATTAACTGATAGGCTGTGCCCCCTTTCTCCATCTAGGCTCAGGGCTGTTCTCAGGAGTACCTGCAGCCTCAGACCTCCCCCTTGGAAGCCCTGGTTGCCGTAGTTAGTATGTTTAATTCTCCATCTCCTGCTGGACGTGGAGCTCCAGGGGCAGGGTCTGTGTCTGTCTTTTCCACCACATTACAGCAGGGGATACTTGATGAATGTGTGTGGAGGGTTGAGCCATGTCTTTGGGTGAGGCTCCGGGATGCAGAGGGGAGGAGGCACAGCCCCTGCCCTCTGAGAACTCACAGTCTGGTTGTTTATTCATTAATTTAACTCGGGAGACATTCGCTAACCAGCTAATCAGTGCCAGAAACATTGCTGGATGCCGAGGACACATCTTATATGGCCCCTTGAAAAAGGCTGCAGTAATCTTATGTCCCCACGTCCTGTATTCCAGGTGCTGGGCCAGGTGGTGGGGAGACAGAGATAAGCAGGTTGTGGTCTCTGTTACCAGTCTGGTGGAAACATCCACAAAAACAAGTAATAGAGAATAGTGCAGTTTCTTTAGAGACTTGTATCCTGGTATTTATCTGCCATGGAAACCAGTGGCACCGGCCTTGGTCTTTGTATCCTTGTGACTAATAACAGTAACCCTACCCCACATTAACAGGCCAGTGTCTGCTCTAGATTCTCAAAGGACTCGACCAGATGCCCCCAGATCTTGTCAAGTCCTTTGAGGACTCTCAACTTGGGCACCGTTGTCCTCTGGGCTGGACCATTCTTGGTTGTAGGGGCTGTCCCGTGCACTGGGGGTGTTTGGCAGCAGCCCTGGCCTCTACCCACCAGCTGTCAGTAGCATCCCCCTCCTCCCACCTAGTGTGGCAACCAAAATGTGTCTAGACTCTGCAATGTGTCATTTGGGGTACAAAATAGCTTCTAGTTGAGAACCATTGCCTTAGATGGGTCAGTAAATCTGTAAGTTAATGAAATTTTGAAATCCAAGAGAGCCGCTCCCTCAGCCCCAACGTCCTTATGTACTTTGGGGGCATAAGTAATCTGGTTTGGCGTAAAATGCAAACATCTGCTGGGACGTGGAAGAGCCCTCAGAGGCCAGAGCAGTGATGCGCCTTGCCCAGGCCACACAGAGGTAGAGGATTAACTGGAGTAGGGTTGGAACATTTGACTGTCCATCTAAGTCTCAGCCCCTTATTCTCCTTCATCTGTGGTCGAGGGACCAGGGCTGTCTGGCTCATCAGTAAATCTCATTGCTTCAGATGGTGCCTGTCATCCAAGAGTGCTCTATAAATAGGTGCTGAATGATCAAGGGGGGTTGTTGGAAGGCAGAGGGACCCAGAGAGATAGGGCTGGCTTTTCTCTCCCCCCCTTGAATGCTTTTGAACTTAAAAGTTCCTAGAGTGAGGGTATGGGACCCAGGGACCCTGGTTCTAACATGGTAGGCATAGCAATGTGACACTGTCACCCAAGTCTTGGTTTGCATCCTGATTGGGTGGTGTCCCTGTCCTGTGTCCCAAGGACCTGGCCATAGGACAGACCTGGATGGACCTGGCAAAGGCTCAGTCTGGCTGCCAGTGTCCAGGTGGCTGTGGTGCACCCTGCCTCTATCCAGTGTTTCTGAGCACTTTTTATGTGTGCCGGCAGCATGTGGAGAGGGAGCCCTTGACCCGGCCTTCCCAGGCCACTGGTTTCTTTCTGCAGGGTACATGGGATGCTTCTGTGTCAGGTGGCAACTGGGAACATGCTGGTGGGTCATTGTCAGTTTGCTGCCTGGAGGGGGCTTGCTGTTCCCAAGTTTAACAGAACATTTTTGAGGTTCAACCAGGAAGTAGAAGCATCCCAAAAGTTCCCAGGGCTGGTTGTCCAGCTGGAGCACTCCGCCTAAAGGGGCTGTGTCTGCAGGCGGCTTGGAGCCAGCCCTCTTCTGACCCCACACATGCAGGGAATTGGAATGCCTCTTTGGCTGTCTGCACAGAATTGGTCATTGCTGTGTTTCGCACCAACTAAGGCAACGCTGGCCCCGCTGTCTAGTTGTTGGATTCTCCCCTTCTTGACCTTGACCCTCTTCCCTGGAATCTTGACTTTAAAGGAGGCTAGAGGTGGGTAAGGGCTTTGGGGAGCTTAAGTTGCCAAGTGTTAGCTCAGGGTCAGGCCACGCTGGTGGCTGTCCCAGAGTACTGCAGTGGTCACCCCTTCCCCACAGTGGGTGAGTATTGTGTAGTCAGATGCCGTGGGAGGGGCTGCCCCTAAACCAGTGGTTCTCAACCTTCTTAATGCTGTGATGTATTTTCATTGTTACAAAGGGGTCGCGACCCATAGGTTGAGAACTGCTGCCCTAAATCTTGCTTTCACAGTCCCAGCTAGGACTCTTCAGTTTGAGCCTGAGATACTACTCCTTCTTGGCCAGTGCCTACCACTTGTAGGCCACTGCTGCCAGCTCGTTGGGAGGAGTTGGTTGTTCATTCATTCAACAAATGTTTATTGAGCATGTACTGTGTTCCAGGCATTCAGTGAGACGCTTTCTGTGAATTATTATCTAATTTAATCCTTAGAACAGCCCCATGCCCTGGAGATTCTTACGGGTGTCATGGGATGGAAGAAGAATCAGCGATCAGAGCAGTAAAAGGATGTCTCCATGCCACAGCCAGCATCTCTCCAGGCCTGATGACAGAGCTCAGTATGCTAGAAACTATATCCAGGGTGGGATGGGGACAGCAGAGGGTCTGTCCCTGGCAGACCAGAGACAGCCTCAGAGGAGGAGCATCCTGGAGCTCAGTGGCAAGCAGCCGGTCTGGTCTTCACCTGCAGGACTTAGGCAGGGGTAGGCTTGCAGCTCCTGGCACTCACTGTGGCCTCAGTGCCAAGGCAGGAGGGAGAGTAGCAGGGAATTTGGGACCAGGGTGTGGGCAGCATCTGAGTTCTCCATTTCCTCATTATTTGTACTGCCAGGTCGGTCAGCACCAGTTTGGTTCTTGTTAAAGCTGATAATGAAAGAGGATGAGAGTTGGGAGCAGTTCCCTGGGTGGGTCATGGTCCTGGATTTGTCTTTAACTCAGGACAGGTAGGATTCTCTACCTAACCCCTGCCATAGTCGAAACTTCCCCTCTTGATCCCCAACACCTCCATCCCAGTCTGCCCTGCCCACTTCCTATCGCATCTTCTTAGATGTGTGAAGTTAATTGCAGGGGAGTGGGATGAGTCTATTGGCTTGATGGATCTGTCCAGTCTTGGAAATCAGACAGACTTTGAATTGAAGCGTAGATCTGCCTCTGATCAACTTCTTGACTTTGGATAGATCTCTTTACCTCTCTGAGCCTCAGTTTCCTCTATTGTAAAATGGGGCTAATCCTTTCCTTGTGGGATGTCCCTGACCCCTTGTGGAGTCAGTGGGAGGATTAGAGGTGGCACTGGATGTGGCCTCTGGCCTGATCAGTGTGCAGGGTCCACTCCTTTCCCAGAGATCTGGAATAGCTCTCACATCTTCCCTGGGGAGTGGTTTGAGTGCTAAGTGCTGGCAGCTTTGAGAGTCCAGCCAGAGCCATCCTGGGCTATGTGGCTAAGGGCCCTCTGGATGTCCTGTGGCTCCACGCTGGCCTTGCATTTCGGGAAACCTCAGATACTACTGGCTGCTTCGCTCTGCCTTGGTTAGTGGGAGAGAGGGTGCTGAGCTATTTTAGCTCCGAGTTTTGTGAAGATTGTTTCTTTCCTGCCCAGAGCTCCCTTGTGGGACAGAATGGATGACCCCCCTCCCTTTTGGAGCCAGAGCTTAGGTCTAAAGAGAGAGATTGGCATCAGATTGGATGCTGTGGGCTTTGAAAAGGAGGCCTAGCTGGCTCCCTGTGGTCTGCCAGCCCCAGACACCAGTGCCCAGCCTTGCCCCATCCCTGAAAAGCTGAAAAGATGCTGGGGGCCCACACTGAGAGGCTGGTGCACCTACATGCCTGCCAGAAGCCACTGGAGGTGGTAGCTGTGGGGGCTCTCAGGTCCTGTTCCCTTCACCTGGTCACATGCTTCTGACTCACTAGAAGAAGAATGTGGTCTTTTGGGGAGTGAATTTTTAAAAATAGTCCAAGAACTTCTCCGGCCCTGCCCCACCCCTCTTCTCTGGCATTGGGCCCCAGACCTCTTTCCACACTGGCTTTGGGGAACCGCCCCTTATGCAGATTGGCAATGAAACTGTTTGTGAAGTCTGCCAAGGAGGAGTCTTGGTCTCAGGCTGATTTCAGAAGGGTGGAGCATAAGGCTGGGAGTAGGCGCCCATTGCCCTGGCTGCCTTCTTCCCAGGGACTGACAGGGGACCAGGGATCCCTTCATACATTTGGCAAATGTGCCTTGGGGTTAGCTGTGTGCCGGGCCTGTGCTGGGCTGAGGGTAAGAGCGACGAGCAGCAATGATCATGACCTGCCTTTGTGGGGTTCACACTCTCATAGGACATTGATAGAAACAAGTAACTAAAACACATGTCTGTGCGTGTACAGTTGTGAAGTGTTAAATCCTGTGAAGTGGCTTGGCGCCTGTGGCTCAAGTGGCTAAGGCGCCAGCCACGTACATCTCAGCTGGCGGGTTCGAATCCAGCCCGGGCCCGCCAAATAACAATGATGGCTGCAACCAAAAAATGGCCGGGCGTTGTGGCGGGCACCTGTAGTCCCAGCTACTTGGGAGGCAGAGGCAGGAGATTCGCTTAAGCCCAGGAATTGGAGGTTGCTGTGAGCTGTGATGCCACAGCACTCTACCCAGGGTGACAGCTTGAGGCTCTGTCTCAAAAATAAATAAATAAATCGTGTAAAGTCAGGGGGCACAGGGAAAGAGCATGGTAGGCACACCTGTGGGCTGTCTGGAGAAGGCCTCTCTGATACCCCACCTTAGAGCAGAGCCCTGAGGGGTGAGGGCGTCCCCATGTGGCTGTCTGGGGGAACAGCTGTCAGGAAGCAGGAACAACAAGCACAAAGGCCCCGAAGCAGGAGCGTGCTTGGGGTGCTTGGGGCGGTCAAGGAGCTGCATGGTGGTGGGACCGGAGTGGAGTAAGCTGGGGGGTAGATGTAGGACATGAAATCAGGGCAGTCAAGGGGGTTGTGACATGTGGGGCCCCGGAGGACCAGGAGAGGATTCTGGCCTCCTCTTACTGACATGGCAAAGTATTGAGGGGTTGTGCTGTGTTGAGAACAAAGTGTACAGGGTGGGGACAAAGATGGGAGCAGGGAGACCGGTCCAGGAAGACCTGGTATGGTTTGGGCCAGGCAGTAGCTGCGGGGATGGTCTGTTCTGGGCGTACTTTGAAGGTGGAGCTGATAGCGTTTACTGACAGATGGGATGTGGGTGTAAGAGACAGGTGCAAGGATGACTCCAAGGTTTTGGCCCAAGCCACTGGCAGAATGGAGCTGCCAGTGCGGAGGGAAAGCTGGAAGCGGTGGGGTCTGTTTGTTTGGGCAGGAGTGGTGATGAGGAGTCTATGCAGATAGTTAAGATTGAAATGCCTGATTGATCATGGCGTGAAAGTGCAACGCAGACAGCTGGGCAGGGGCTTCCCCATGTCGGTGGCATGAGGACCTCGAGGTGAGTCCATTGCCCCGGGGTGGGGGGCAGGTGGAGGAGCTGCAGCAGAGTCTGAGCCTGGGACCCTCCAGCGTTTGGAGGCAGAGGAAGGAGAACCTGGGTACGGGTGGAAAGTTGGGAGGAGCTGATGGGTGGAACAGGATGAGGACCAAGTTTGGCCACTGGATTCGGCATTGTGGGGCTGCTGGTGACTCTGGTGAGCTGGCAGGTGGAGCAGAGGGTGCACACACTCAGAAAAACATGATGGATGAGTTGATGGCCACTCCTGGGGGAGTCGTAGAGTGGGGCAGAGAGACGGGGTGCTGGGCAGAGGGCATGGGGGTCAGCGGAGGTTTTGTGTGCTTTGTTAAAGATGAGCAGCAGCACAGCATATTATTTTTGCTGGAAATGATTCAGTAAAGGGGAACTGAGGTATCTCTTGGTGGCCTGAGCTTCCACCCCAGAAAGACATTCCTGTACCATGCAAAGCATGTTCCTCCCCACCCTCCATGCCTCATTTCATCCCATTCAGGCATCAGCTAAGAGGACAGGTGAGGGGAGGGACTTCAGGTCTCCCTACCTGGAGACTCAGGGGCTAAGGAAGTAGGGAGCAGTGAGCATGCTGCCCTGCTGGGGCAGGCCAGGGGCACCTTTGCTGGGTCTCCCGGTCAGAAAGGTCGTGGGTGAGGAGCAGTTCCGAAAACCTGGTGTGTGTAGTCATTTCCCTGAACGGAAGCAATTTCTTCCCTTGCAGATGCCATGGAGGAGGGTCAGGCCAGAGACAGAGGAAAGTGCCTTGTGCTGGGTACTTGTGGGAGCCTGGGACATCCGCCTCAGCCCAGCCTTGTATAAGGTCAGGGTGGTGAGCCCAGCAGGTGTAGAGAGGAGAGAGTTTGGCTGCAGGTCAAGTCCATCCTCTGGATGTTAGAGAGAAATGTGTCGGGCCCCTTACCTTTGTCTGGCTGTCACATTGTAGTGACAGCAGTGCCTTTGGTGAGTTCCTGCCTAGTGCCAGGCCAAGGTTATTACTTTATTCATTCCTTATCTGAACCCATGAGAGGCTCACTTGCTGACACGCACACCCCATTGTACTCACACAGGGAAGCAAGTCTCATGTCTAAGCAAGCAGTGGGGCTGGCATTGGAGCAGTCTGGCCCAAGAGCCCTGTGCTGCACTTGACGAAGGGAAGGCTCGGACAGGTGGCATGGTGGTGCAGAGCCCATGTCTCAGGCTAGTTGCCGTGCCCTTCCTGGCGTCTAGGTGTGAGCTATGGGGTCCCATCACGGGGCCCATCTGGGAGGTGGTCCAGGGCTAGGGTCTGGGGCCCTCCGCCGAAGAGTGGGGGCAGTTCAGCTAGTAGATACCAGAGGGTTTTCCTGGATCCCTGGGGACAAAGGGGTTAATGTGTCTGGGGCATGCGAGGAAAGAAAAGGAGGGGGATTCTGGGGACAGGAGTCTGGCTGCAGCCCCCCTGGCAGGCTGGTCCAGAAGCTTTTCCTCGGCTGGCTCTGGTTTCCCAGGCAACAGCCCCCAGGGTCCCCTCTGGCCTGGCCCCAGGGGCTCCTTCCCACAGAGGCCTGCTCCTTGGGCCCCCTCCCAGCTCCTCATGCTTCCTGCCTGCAGACCAGTGGCCAGGGGCTCACCCAGGAGGTCAGTTGGGGAGGGAAGGCTGCTCTGTGGACAGAGCCTTCATTGTCCGAGGCTCTAGCCGGTGACCAAGCCTGCCCCAGCCCCTTCCCAGAGCCTCCCTTCTCTCCTGTGAAGACCAGAAGTTGGAGCTGCCACCAGCAGGGTGGGCAAGGGGAGGAGCTGGGCCCTGTTGTCTTTTCGACAGATTCTGCAGCTGTGGCACCTGCAGGGAACTCCTTCCAGGGCCTGGGAGGGTATCCCCCCACCCACAACGGTCCCAGGTCCTGCCTTCACTTTCCCAGGGATGCTAAGCTCAGTTTCTGTGTGTGGCCTTGGGGATGTCCCTCCTTCTCTCTCAGTGTCATTTTCCTCATCTGCTATGGGAATTAAATTAGGTGAAAGTTAAATTTTTTGGCATGGGGCCTGGTGCAGAGTAGTGCTTGGGAGGTAACAGTGATTGTCATTCTGAATTTTATGATCTAGGGCTGGCATTCTGGGAGAGTAAGTCTGGCCTGGACTTAGTTTAGCAGTCTGTAAAATAGGACTATGCTGTCTGTCTGTCCTCAAGGAGTGACAGAAACTCCGAGAAGAGGGCTAGCGTTCATTAAGAACCTGCCACTGTTGTCCAAGTTCATCTTGTTCACATCTGCATTTGACAGGTGAGCACAGGAGGCTGGGAGTGGTGGATTCCTGCCATGGTGCCACCAGAGAGCAGTGGATTGAGCAGCCTTGGACCCAGCCAGAGCTCCTTTCTACGCACCCCACACCTCCCTCTCGCCCCCTCCTCCTGCTGTAGCTCTGACTATGTTTTTTGGATGAGGCAGTTTCTCTGTCTCCAGAGTCCCTGGGAGCCATCTCTGTCCTAGAGTCTCCACCAGGTGGCCCTTTGCACTGAGGGACTCTGAGGACAGAGCTGTGGGTGTCCTGCTGGCCTGTGTTCCGTAGCCAATAGCTGTGGGCCCTCTTCTCGGTCAGGGCTTGCCCTCCTGGACCCACCACTTCCTGTTCCACCTCCAATCCAATCCAGTTTGCATCCCCTTGTCTTCCTCCTAGGCCAAGAACACTGGGACGGTTGAGGTTTTCACCAAGGCTGATGCCCCACCTCCCATGAGGCCTTGCCTCTTCTGGGCCAAAGCCCACAGCCTGTAGTTCCACATGTCCAGGGACATCCAAAGCTCTTTGTTTGGTCATAGCTGCTATCTAGCATGGACCCTGAGCCAGTACTACAGACACTAAGCCAGAAAGAAGCTCAGTGCTGGCTTGGTGCTTGTAGCTCAGCGGCTAGGGCGCCAGCCACATACGCTGGAGCTGGTGGGTTCGAACTCGGGCCTGCCAAACAACAATGACAACTACAACCAAAAAAATAGCCAGGTATTGTGGCGGGCGCCTGTAGTCCCAGCCACTTGGGAGGCTGAGGCAAGAGAATCCCTTAAGCCCAGGAGTTTGAGGTTACTGTGAGCTATGACTCCACAGCACTCTACCCAGGGCGACATAGTTGAGACTGTGTCTCAAAAAAGAAAAAAGAAGCTCAGTGCCCTTGGAGAAGTTACAGGCCAGTGAGGGTGACAGTTATAATAGGGGCTATGTCCCAGCATCACCTGTGTTATTTGGAAGTAGTCTGTCAGCCCACTACCAGTTGCACCCCTGAGCCACAGAGGGACTCTGAGGACAGCTGTGGGATCCTGCTGTCCTATGTTCGGTATCCAGTAGCCATGGGCCCACTGTAGAATCAGAATGTCTGGGCATGGGCCTGGGACATACTTATTTAAGAGCTCCATGGTGAGGGCCGGGGACCACTGCATGAATGGATTGTGGGGGCTTCATAGAGGAGGAACTGGGTCTGGGTATTGATGGTTGAGTTGGAGTTTGCTTGCTGGTTGTGAGGGAGAACTTCTCTGGGAGGGAACAAACAGCCTGAGCAAAGGCCCTTTGTGAGGCTGGAGCACGGTCCAGCCTGGGAGTGGAGAGTCAGTGGAGGGGTGGACCTTGGAGGGCCTTGACCTGGGTCTCATTCTGAAGGTGATGAGCAAGGATTTGAAGCAATAGGTGATGCGGTCAGGTGTGTGCTGTAGAACAGACACTGTGGCAGTGCAGGTGAGGCCACGTGCTTATCTGGTGGGAGTGGAAAGCCAGAGAGACCATTCTGAGAACGCTGGCACTTGGGGAGCTGGTTCTCACAGTCCAAGCACTTTGGCTTTCCCTGTCCCCCTCTTTCTTGCTTGGAGACAGACATCTCCAGAGTGCCTCTGAGGCCAAAGTTTGAGATGGGTGCCTGGGCCAGGCTCTGTTCCTTGTTTTCCTCTGTGCTAGGCAGGTGGCAGCCGCTCTGCCTCTGGCAAGGCCCCCCTACTTGGATGTGCCGGCACCTGCTGCTCACTCAGTTTCTGGGGCACTCACCCCTGCCTGCCTGCTCCCCGCCTCCCAGCCTTCCCTGTCCTCACATTTTCTAGCAGACTGGTGGGGCTTGCCACACTTGCAGGGCCCTCCAGAGGTGTTTCTCCAGAACTCATTCAGGTGGAAGAGGGATTGGAGCCCCTTGATTGGCTGGGAGGTGGGAGGTGGGAGGTGGTCCAGAATGGGGTGTGTCTCACAGGCTAGTGAGGAGGGCAGGTGCAGGTGGAAGGAGGGCTTCCTAATGGGGCCCCTGGGTAAAATGGACTTTGAACCGAGATAGGGAGAATAGAGAAGCCAGTGAGTGAATTCGACAGAGCCAGGAAGACACCTGCTCTGGAGGGCTGGCTGCTGAGGGTGGTGGGAGGTGCTGACCCGATCCTGTCTCTGAACTTAACCTGCTCCAGGCCTCTAGTGGGCACACCCTACAGGCTGGGGCTGGGGGCCTCCTCTCTGGGTCCCTTGCAGCTCTCCCTATATGAGCACCTCCAAACAGAGCAGCTTCCTGGCCCTTCTGCACTCCGATTGAGAAAGAGAACTGCTCAGGGGTCTGCCTGCTTGTCCATTTTTCAAAAGGTGACCCCCAAGAAAAGACATCTTCTGTAACCCTACCACCCAAGCATAGCATGGTTAGTGTCACCATGATGGCAAGTGGCCACTTTGCACAGAGTTGACTCCGTACTGGGCACTCTGTCCCACCCACCACGGAGTTCTCAGTAGCCCTCCAAGGCAGGTGCTAGTATAACTCCCACCATTGAAGTGGCCCCACATGCCTGCCTCCAACCATGACCTTTAGCGTCACTGCCTCTCTGGTGCCGCAGTGCTGCAGGCAAGTCCTTTCCCCGCCTTTGGACCCAGTCTCTGGATCTGGAAGGTGAGACCAGCAGCACCATCTTGGAGCTACTTTTTGGTTCTGATGTGCCATGATGGTTTTGGATTAGTTCTGTTTTTAAAAATAAGAGTGGTTATTTTAATTTTTCCTCATTATAGAGCTCACTGTAGAAGATCTGGAAAATTCAGAAAAATAGAAGGGAAAGAGGAAATCTATAACCCTACCCCCAGGCGTGACTCCATTTATACCTTAGTGAATTTCCTTCCAGCCCTTTTCCTTGATATGCTTTTCAGACATGGTGGGAATCCCGGAATGGATGTAATCCTGTGTTCTGCAGGGTTATGTTTGGTTCCAGACGACTCTCCTTCACAGCCTGCTGGCCTCTTTTTGCCAGAGACATTCATGGAAGGAAGAAGGTTCTGGACTGCTTTTCAGAGAGAGCTCTGTCTCAGCGGCATCACAGGCTCCCACCTTGAAAGCTTCCAGACCACACATAGTTCCAGGAAGACTTAAAAAAAAAAATAGCAATGAGGAAATAGACGGGCAACTTCTCAGACTCTCATGTTTGCTTGAGTCTTTACACCCACACCTTGCGGGCTCCTTGCTCATGGCAGCCTGGAGATGTCTGGGCAGGTGCTGTCCTGTGGTGACTCTGTGGGCACGAGGCAGAGCCCAGCCTGCTAATGGATCCTGCTGCCCCAGATTCTCAAAGCGTGAAGTTCTAGGCTCCTAGGTCCCTCAGCAGGGGACCTTCTGCAGGGTCCCTGATGCTTCTGGGGTGTAGGAGCCCAAAACAGGGTCCCATTTGCTGTCATCCATTTTGGTGTATCAGCTTCAGGACAGGCATCTTAGCGCTGACTGAGCCCGCCCAGAGCTTTGTTGCTCGCAGATCCTGCAGAATCCCATGGGACAGGGGATAGGACCCGCATCTTTTAGGTGGGGACACCGAAGCTAGGCTTGTCCGCAGTGGTAAGATGGATGCCAGCCTGGGTCCCGACTCCCAAAACAGAGCTGTGGTCATCACAGCCTGTGCCCTGTGCCATGGGGGAAACGATGAATGTTAAAGACGGCCAGAGACCACTGTGTATTTACCTTTAGTTTTCTTACCGGCTCTTTGAGGTGTTTACTTTTATAAGCCCCCATTTTGTAGATGAGTACACTGAGGCCCACAGATGAGGTTAGGTATCACATCTAAGGTTTCGTCGCTACTGAGAAGAACCGAGGTCTCAGGCCACCTGAACTTTTCCCTGACCCTTTGAGGGTCTGTAGTGGTGGCAGAGGGCTGCTCTGAGCCACCCCTACTTTCTTCTGACTAGTGGCGTGTGTGTGCAAAATGGTAGCCACAGGTGTGGGCAGGGCTCACTGGCCTGTGTCCTTAACCTGGGGC
Source organism: Arctocebus calabarensis (assembly GCA_963573935.1). NCBI lineage: Eukaryota > Metazoa > Chordata > Mammalia > Primates > Lorisidae > Arctocebus > Arctocebus calabarensis. The sequence continues at coordinate 93,875 of CAUYON010203802.1, read as the reverse complement.
TTCAGGGGCCCAGATTAGTCTATAACGGATGCCAGCCCTGATTCCAGCCCTGAAGCCCAGGAAGATGACCAGAGGATTGAGATTAGGCATTGGGGTCAGTGCTTCCTGGCTTGAACCGTGTAGTCACCTGGTCCTCTTGGGCAAGTCTAATTCTCTGAGCCTCTGTTTTTCCTCTCCTGGAAAAAGGGTACATTATGAAAATTAAATGGAATAGCACAAACAGAGCTGCAGGCCCTATAAATATCAGTCTCCCTTCTAGTGAAAGCCTTGGGCTTAAAGTGGAGGGTAGGAATCAGCCCTGAAGGGTGAGGAGAAAGGGAAGGACATTGGACTTTTGGGGCTAGAAAAGAAGGATCTGGGATTTTGTGGCCTCTTTCTGCAGCGTCATGAAATTGTATTTAAAAAGCAGTTTGCATAGGAAGCCAGACTGAGAGCATCCCATGGCGTCAGTCACAATGAAAAATGCCTTTTCCGCTCGGTGCCCATAGCACAGTGGTTATGGCGCCGGCCACATGCACTGAGGCTGGCAGGTTCGAACCCAGCCCCAGCCAGCTAAACAACAATGACAACTGCAACAAAAAAATAGCTGGGCATTGTGGCAGGTGCCTGTAGTCCCAGCTCCTTGGGAGGCTGAGACAAGAGAATGGCTTAAGCCCAAGAGTTTGAAGTTGCTATGAGCTGTGACGTCATGGCACTCTACTGACGACAGCATAGTGAGGCTCTGTCTCAAGAAAAAAAAAAAAAAGAAAGAAAAATGCCTTTTTCTTCTTGGACCCAGCAGAACCATTTCTAGGCTTTAGAGGGCTCCCTAAAGGCCAAAGCAACCTCACTGCCCATTGATAGGGGTTATGTAAATTACCGCTGAATCCAAAAAAAAGTATTATGTGACTGTTAAAAGAAAAGGAGGCTAATTTCTGTGTACTGTTCTGAAATCATTACCAAGATTTAAGTAAAAAAGGCAGCTGCAGCACAGAGGGTGCCCTGTGTCTTCTTCATAAAACAAGACTTATACGTAGATAATGCATGTCTGTGTCTGGCCCGCACATGGGATATTTCTGGAAGGATTCTTAAGAAACTGGTCACAGTGCTCACTTCTGGGGGGTTAAGGTAACTGGGATGGGAGGGAGACTTATTTTAAATCGTATACCCTTTGCATTGTTGAATTTTGAGAGGCACTAGGACACAGCTGTTGCACAAAGAACGCAGACTGTGGGTCTCCATGAACCCTGGCTCTTCCTGGCTGTGTGATCTAGGACAAGTTGCTTAACCACTCTGGGCATCATTTTTCTTATTTATAATTTGAATTAATATATGTGATATTTGTAATGTGCTTAGGATAATGTCCGAGATGTAGGTTACTACACGAGTGTTTACTATCGCTAATATTGCCGTAGACATACATGCATTCCATTTTTATTTGGTAAGTCAATTCATAAAAATGAAGACTGGAAAGGAAAACAAGCCCACTGCCAGTGTGTGGGAGGCGTGATGCCTTTGGGACAGGACTGATTCTCTTCTCCTCAGGGGAGTCTAAAAAGACAGCCCCCCAGCTCAGGGTTGGAGGTGGCAGTTGGGAGTAAGGAGAAATCTTTCCAGGACTGCTTGGTGGGAAATGTCTGGCTAGTTTGGCTCCGGGGCCCAGGAAGCCTGCAGGGGGCACCCCCCTCTGGCTTTCTGAGCCTCTATTGTAAGGCGGGGCAGGGAGAGCATTTGGGATTCTGCCCCCATGTAATGCCATCTGCAGCCCTTGACTTCCTTACAACTGTGTGGCTAACCCATGGGGCAGGGACAAGGGAATCAAAGAGAGAGTGGCCTTCAGGGGATCAGGGGACAAACTGGGAAGAGTGGCCACACCTGAGGGAGTCTGTGCTTCTGCGGCAGCCAGGAGGAGGGCGAGTCTGGCTTTGTGGGAGATGGGTCAGGTAGTAATCTGGCTTCTAGAACCTGGGGGCCTCAGCCTGGTCCTGAATTCTGGGGCTGGAGCTTACTTATAAGCCAGAGGGGACAAGGAGGGTGAAACACAGGTTTCTGTGTATCCCTGTGTACTGGCAAAAGGAAAGTCTACGGCTGCAGGGGTTTGCTGAGAAGATGGGGTTTGGGCCCTACAGCTGCCAGTTTTCCTATGGGTTAATGATTTATGATGGGTGGAGGCTGGGCCCTTCTGGGGCTGCCCTGGGTCCTGGAAGCTGCCAGGAAGGAGTGTGAGAGCTGCCAGGTCCAGTGTGCAGGTTGAGAGCTAGGGACTTGTCTCTGTTGCTGAAAGTTCAGCTGAGATCTAATTAGGTTTCTGGCCTTCTTTCCACAGGCGTGCGGCTGGGACAGTGCTGGCTGAGTTGGACCTTGTCTGATGGCTTCCTCTAACCCACCTCCACAGCCTGCCATAGGTATTGTGCCCAGGACTTCCTGTCCTGTGTGTCCTTCCGAGAGAGACCAGTGCTGGCAGAGGGCCCTTGCTTTGGAGCAGCCTGACTCTGGGTGCGGGGCCTCACCTCTCTGCCCCAATTCCTTGTCTACAAAATGGAAGTAATTTCTCTTCACAGAGCAGGCTCTGGGCAAGGGTTTGCCTGTCTCCCTAAGGTACCCTGGAGAGATGAGCAGATGGGGATCTGGGGAGTGAAATGCAGATTCACTGCATTTATTTATTTATTGGCTAAAGCTTATAAATCAAGGGTGGGGAGCTGAGGTTGAATGAAAGGGCTGGGCCATAAGATTGAGTCATCGAGAAGTGTGTAGGGTTGCCAGATTTAGCTGAAAAAAGAACAAAACAAAACAAAAAAGAGAAAGAAAAATACATACTTATGTGAACAAAATTATTTGCTGTTCATCTGAAATTCAATGTATTTTGAATTCAATTCCTGTGTTGCATTTGGCAACCCTGGCAGTGGGGCCTCAGACGCAGCAGGTGGAATCCAGGCCCTGCCCAGGAAGAGCTGGACCCCAGGCTGTTTTGCCTGCTGGCCTTGTTCCCCTTCCTTTGGGAAGGCAGAATGGCAGAGCGTAATAAGCGAGGGCTTTGCCACTGTCCTGATCTGAGTTTGAGCCCTGACTCTGCCACTTAGATGGTGAGCTTTGTTAAGGGACGTGGTGTTTCTATGGCTCAGTTTCTTCATCCATAAACATGGGGAAAATAAAGACACCCTCTCCCAAGCTGTTGCAAGGTTTAAATATATGTCAGGCACTGCCATGTGGTAATCAATTGCTCAATGAGCATTTATCATCATGGGCCGTTGGCAGGACAGACTGCTGTGCCCTTGCTCCTTGCTGGGTAGAGCCGAGTGCCACGTCTCCCCCACTGAGCCTCCGCGCTCTCTGCAGGGTGGGGGTCGGCATGTGGACCCTCCTTCTCCAAGGTGATGGGCAGCTCTCCAGGGTCCCCTGCCTCCTGCATTGCTTGGGCTGGTTCTCCCAAGGACCAGGTGTGTCCAGGAACATCCGAGGCCTGAGTGATCAACTCCAGTTGTGCCACTTGTCCAGATGGCTCAGAAGGGCTCCTTTTTAGCTCTCTATTATCCTGGGACAAGCCTCTGATTTTTTCCTCTGATAAGGAGCAATGACCGATTACCTGGAGGGAGGGCAGCCTGCTGGGAGGGAGCCTTGGGGACAAGCACACCTGTCTCCCGATTTGTGACCAGAACTGACCTGGCCCTTGATGCCATGGGCACCCTACTCCCTTTCTCCTACCCACCAAGGGTCCCAAATGTGAGGGGGAGAAAAAAAGATTTTTATGACTAAATCAATTCTGTTCTATTCAGCAAACATTTGACAAACATTTATGGTTCCAGCTCCATCTAATATTGCCGGCTAGTATCATCCGGTTGAACCCAGCTCTTTGCCATTTTCTGGTTCATTTAGAGCTCTCCCTTGTCTCCTGAAATAAAATTTAAATTCCTGAGCAGGAGAGTCCCCCACACACCTTACTCTCTATGACCCACCTGCATCCTCAATGAGGTCTTTAGTCCCATTGGGTCACCTGCTGTTTGTTCTTTGCTCCTGCTGTGGCCCTAGCAGGAGTAATCCTTACCATCCCACCCCCCACTGGACTCCATCAGGCCTTTTCTTCTCCTTCAAGGCCAGGTGCAAGGGCAGCCTCACATCCAAAGCTTTTCCTGTAGCCCCAGTAACATTAGCCCCTTTATCCCTCTTCCTCTCAGACCCGTCTAAGTCTCTGGGGTTTTTGGTTTTTCTCTTCCTGGATCCACTTCCTTCACTGCTTAGCACACTCCCAGATACCTGAGGACTGGGTCTTAACTTTTTTTTGAGACAGAGTCTCACTATGTTGCCCTCAGCAGAGTGCCATGGTGTCACAGCTCACAGCAACCTCAAACACTTGGGTTTAAGGGATTGTCTTGCCTCAGGCTCCCAAGTAGCTGGGACTGTCACAGGATCTTACTTCTCTTGCAACCTCCTGGCCTAGGGGCTGCCAGGAGCTGTTCACTGGACACGTGGATGACTGTCAATGGGATCACTGAAGCTACAGATGTGACCTGAGTCTCTGGACACAGCCCGGGGGCAGAACGATGGCCTGGGGCTGGGCTTGGTCTATGAGTTGGGGAGGGCTACCCATTTCATCCTGGGGCAGGGACTGGGTGGTGACAGAGCTGTGATCATAATAGTTATAGTGATAATAGTGATGACAATGATGATGTAATGATGGTGATAATAACAAGTAGATTCATCATCATGAGAACAGCTAGCATTTAGCGAGCACACAGCTCGCACCAGGTGCTTCATCTATGTTAATTCACTCCACCCTCCCAGCATCCTTGGGAGGTGGTTACTATTATTGCCTCATTTTGTAGATGAGGAAACTGAAGTTTGGAGGTACCAAAAAACTGAACAGTTTAACGGACAGTATGTGGGCAAGAGTATGAGCTGAACCCAGATGGTCTGACTCTAAAACCTTCATCACTGCTATGACACCACCCTGTGTAAGGGGAAACCCCCATCCCAATGCCCTGCCCAGCAGATTCAACTGGGCAAGGACCAAGGGCACGGAGAGGTTAGGCAAGGCCTATAACTCATGATGAGCTTGTACCTTGTATCTGGTATTCCTAAAATAATGGGCAGGGACTTTGTGGTCATTTCTTCCAGAGTGTTTTAAACTTTTAAAACCACAATGCATAAGCTTGATAACAAGATCAGGGTGTGTGTGTCTGTTCAGCAAAAGCTTGTAATATGCCTACTACATGCCGGGCACTGTACTGGGGAATACAACAATGAACGGAATAGACAAGAATCCCTGTTCTTGTGAAGGTTATATTCTAGTAGACGAGACAGATGATGAAAGAAGTAATACACAGTGTCACATGCTGACAAAGGCCATAGAGAGAGAGAAAGTAGGCAACGCTAGCAGGCCGTCTCAGGGTGTCCCCATGGCAGTGTCACTGAGAGATGACATAAAGACGCACAGGAGTGAGAGTGGGGGGAGTTACCGGAGGAAGAACGTTCTGGGCCGCAAGTGCAAAGGTCCTGGGGCAGGAGCACGTGTGGCACGTTCACGATACAGGAAGGAGAACAGTGTGGCTGGAGTGGAAGGAGCGAAGGAAGAGGAGGAGATTCTACACAAACATGTGTAGCGCACACAGACACTGTGTCACCCAGACGGAAGTGTCAAAAACAATTACATTGGAGTAAAATACAATATTTTAACATATCTGAAGTAATTTAATATCAAATGTATTTTATTTGGTATTGTAATGCCAAATGTAATAAATACCCAGGGTGATTTTGTTGATATTACAACAATGTCGTTAAATATCTGAAACAAGCAATTCAAATACAAAATAAAATGCTGATTGGGAATCCCCTGAGTTTATGAGCCACAAATCCAGCTTCCCATCCTCCCCCTGTTTTTCCTTTGTTAATCTGTCATCACAGGGCAGAATGTCAGAGGGCTGAAGCCACTTGCAGGAGGGGCAGGGCTTGGTGGAGAGCAGAGAGTGTGGATGGAGCTGGGTGCCAATCTACCCTGCCCCCTCAGCTGTGGGTGTGTCGCTTTGCTTCCGCCTCTCTGAGGCTGGCTGTGTGATGTGAGGCTTACAGGACGCTGTATAGGGCTTGTTGAGGACTTGTTTTTCCACACCTGGGAAAGGAGCTTGTGCCCAGATCCCATCACTGCCTCGAGAAGTCCTCCCCTGTTGGGATTGGCTTGCAGGATCCCCAAAGCCTCAACATGAGGGCCTGAGTTCTTCCCTAGTGGCCTCCATTTGGCCAACATCTCTCAGAGGGATCCCTCGCTCTGGGGAAGGAGGGCGCACTCAGCAGTAGTTGAGCAGCTAAAGAAAGGGTTTCTTACGTTTGTACCTAAAATGTTCTTCCTGGGAAACTCAGGGTCACTGTGGGGGAAGGATTGGTGGCTCTGGTCAGTGAGATTGTTGGAATCAGATGTCCTCCTATCTGTCTGCTGACCCATCTGTCCCTCTCTCTGTTCCATCCACTCCTCACCATTCATTCATCCATCTTCCATCTCAACCTTTATTGGGGACCTGCTGTGCTGGGTCTGCAGACCCCTGGGCTAGGCAGTCCTGTCTGTTGGCTTCAAGGATCTGTTATTGTCAAAACCCTGACATACACAGGCACATGAGAGCTACGCCCACCCCTGGGGTTCTCGACTAGTTGGGATTTTGCCCCCTTGGGGGACATATGGCTGTCTGGACCTTTTTGGTTGTCACAGCGGGAAGGTGCCACTTGCCTAGACTGGGCAGAAATCAGGGGTGCTGGTGCACATCCTATGATGCATAGGACAGTTCTTTCCAAAACGAAGAATTACCTGGCCTTGAGCATGAGTAGTGCCAAGGCTAGGAAACGCTAGTCTGTGTCCCTGTTGATGTCATGACAGCCTTGTAGGGAAAGTGCTATTTTTGTATTATACTCCGATATAATATAAACCCAACCCTCTCCCCTCCCTCAGGCAGAGGAGGGCCACCAGGCCTGAGTTTGAGCTAGTTTCTGGAAACTCCTTCCCTCGCTCAGTTCATGCCCACCGACCCCAGCCATGTCTCCTTAGACTAAACCTGGAAGACCCTGCCGCTTGGCTAACTCCTCCTCTTTTCCAGGAGATCAGCTGGTTCCCGGAGTCCCAGGCCCCTCCCCCGAGCTGGAGGACGACCCTGGAGAAGCCTTTGAGTTTGACGACAGTGATGATGAAGAGGACACCAGTGCAGGCCTGGGCGTTCCCAGCTTTCCTTCTGAGGACACAGACCCTCCCCTGATTGACTTGGACTCCACTCCCATCCCTGGTAAGATATTTCTAGGAACCTTTTGGTCCTGGGGCTGCAGGGAGCATAGAGAACCAGACGGAAGCTCCGGGCTCCCAGGGATGTCTGGTGGCCTCTCCACTGTCCCCAGAAAGCAGAAAGGGAAAACCACTGGGAAGAAGGAGCTGCATTCCATTGCTTCCTTAGGGAATTTGAAATTCCTAGCATTCTTACAACATCTGGCCTACTTTGGCACATTGTAAATGGAAGTCGTTGGCCGGGGTTTTGCTTTAGAGATAGTTGCTGCCCAGAGCTTGTGTCTCTGAAGCCCTCTGGGCAGCTTCTTCCAGAGAATCCACACCAGCCAGAAGAGCACCCTCCCTAAGGTCCCCTGTCCCAACTGCCTTGGGAGCTGGTAGCCCTGAGGGGCGGGAGGGCCATGATGAGGCTGGTATTAAATGGCAGCTTCGAGGCTCGTAGATTCTGTCATCTGGGAGAGAATCTGATGACTGGACTAGCTGGAACTTCCTGCAGGCCTGGGAGAAGGGCTTCTGGAGGAGCTGGGGTGGAAGGCAGGCCCAGAGCAGGCGGGGCAGCTGGTTCTGGTTGCGTTGGGATATGGGCCACAGGGTGGAAGGTGGTGCAGCAGGACAGGTAGGGTGGCTGGATGACTGAGCTGGGCTGGGAGACGCAGGACCCAGCAGGCACCCAGGCCTGCCGGCCCCATCCTGCACCCTGGGGAGGCTGGGAAAGGGGGCGGGGATGGGCCCAGTGCATGGGGCTGCTTCCAGAGTGACAGGCTTTCCCTCTGTTCTTGTCCCACAGACCCAGACTCAGCGGCCGAGCCACCTGGCACAGAGTAAGTGAACCTTAGTCCTTTGCTTTCGCTGTTGGAAACCAGGAGACTGGGCAGGGGCTAGGGACAGGTCTTTGGCTAAGGAGGAAGGAGCGCCATTGAGACCCTTTGCTCAGGGGAAGAGATCAGTCCCTAAAACTTGTGTTACATCTTTCCTTATTTTCCCTACAAGTCTGTGAAATAGCAGAAAGCAGCCTGGCTCCAAACCCTGCCTCTGTCCCTTGCTAGCTGTGTGGCCTTGGAGCAGCGGTTCTCAACAGTGGGTCCTGTTGCGACCCACAGGAGCTCTACTAAAAGCTCTGTGGCATTAGGAAGGTTGAGATCCACTGCCTTGGAGGAATCACAGAAACTCTTCAAGTGTTATTCTATTTGTATTTAAAATAGAAACAGTGGAAGTACCCACTCCATTACCTGTCTGGGGCTTAGCACTGTGCTGGCCTGTTGTCATCGTTTTTGCTGTTGTCATTTGCTTTGCTATTCCCCTTCCTGTGACAATCGCTGTTAGGGACCCTGCCCTCCTGTGCTTCCCTGGGTGGTGATTTACCTGGAGTCAAAGGCAGGGAGGCCTGGATGCTGGGGAGACTGCTTGCATCTTGACTCTGGCCCCCATTTGGCCACAGGTCCTTGTATAAGTCAAAGTTCTCTTGGGCTTTGGTTTGCTCATCAAAATGGGCCACTGGGTAGGGTGCCTAGCCTTGGAGTAGGTCCCTAATCAAGGCAGTTATTATTATTTTTTTTTGCAGTTTTTGGCCGGGGCCGGGTTTGAACCTGCCACCTCCAGTAACTGGGGCCTGTGCCCTACTCCTTTGAGCCACAGGCGCCGCCCAAGGCAGTTACTTTTTAAACATGGTTCCTCTGTGATCTTGCCAAGTCAGGGTTGGGTGGGATGGTGCATTTGGGGGTTGGGGATTGTGAAAACTGAGGCTACTCCGGATGTGGGTGGGTGGTTTCTAAGAGGGCCCTGGGCATCTGGGGGCTTGAGTTTAAATCTGGCTATGTAGGTGAGAAGAGGGGTGTTTGAACCGTCTTTTGTCTTCTTGGGGTGAGCCAGATGAGGGGGCTAATTCTCAGGCAGGTGTCACCCTGTGGGCAGTCTCAGAGATGCAGATTGCAGGTCTGGGACCCCCAGAGAGGAAGGAGTCCCTATGTGTGCTTATTTGCTGTCTAGAGAGTGTGGACCATGAGAGGGTTTCTTCTGGGCTTGCTACTGTGTAAGTAAGGTCAGAATTAGGGGCAAGCCTCTCCTCCTTGATTAGGGACCTGAAATGAATCAGCAGCCATTGGTCGTGCACCTGGGCTAGGGAGCGCTGTGATGGCTACAATCTCCCAAGACATTAAATTGTCCAGGATGGGTCAGGAATGAAGCCGTAGATAAGTTCAGTCTGGTGGCAAATGCAGAAGTGCCACAGTGAGACTGAGAAGGATGACCAGAGGACAGTGACAGAGCGTGACTAGGCTGGGGATGGGTGGGCCGAAATGAGTATAAATTCACCATTGGAGGTGGTGGAGGGGAGTGGTAGGAATGTCCACATGGGAGAAGTCCATGAGCAGAGGTGCAGGGCTAGGGAGTGGTGGGCAAGTGCACCCCTACCCAAGATCTGGCACTTTTGTTTCCTGTAAACTCCAGGTTCCCTGAACTCAGGCCAGGGGTCAAGAGCACTGCAGCCCCCAGCCCCCAGCCCCCAGCCTACCCTCCCTCAGTGCCCTGTGGTCCAGTGTTCCTGCTGTGTCCTGGAGACTTGGCTCCTTTGCTCAGCCCTGGTGACTTGGCAGCCAGATCGCATGTCAGGAGCCGGTTCCCTGAGGCCAAGTGACCCAGTGGCCCCCAGAGCTGCCGCTGCATGGGGTTGTTTTTTATCATCCTATTGGTTGGGATAGGTCAGCACAGGGCCAGGCATTTCCGGGCAGGGAGAGGGGCTTGGTCTCTAACTTTAACCCCCTGCCTGCCACTCCAGGGCACCACCACCTGTCCTAAACTCACCCTGGAATTACCCCAGCTCCCTTGCACACCATCTGCTGGAAGTACAGGGGGTGTGAGATCACAGGTTCTGATCCCCAGTCTGCCCCTCACTGGCTGTGTGACTTTGACTTTGGGCTTCCTCACCTGTTAGAGGGAAATAATATTCACTTGGAAGCACTGTGAGGAATAAGTGGGACTGGCCAGGAAGTGTGACTCTCCTAAGTGGGCACATCGTGTGCATTTCTGCTCCTGCCTCCTGCCTGGTGTGGATGCTTCTGGTGGATGGGACTGGAGTGCTGTGGATTCCAGGGCTGCGCTGAGCTGCTGGAACTGGCGTGTCCCCAACAGCAGGAGCAAATGGGCATCACTTTTGAGTTCCTAAATCGGGCATAAAGACTTTTGCTGTCATCTGCTGGACAGTGTTCAAGGGACACTCCCTGCAGAGCACCAATTGGGGGAGGAGTCCCAGGAGGCCTCCAGTCCAGCCCCTTAACCTTACCCAGGGAGAGGCTGCCGGGTGGGACTTGCCCAGATTCAGACAGTGAGAGGCTGGGAGCTCCTGACTCCCCATTCACCCAGCTCATCCACTCCTGCCCCCAGCTACATTCCCTCCCTTCTAGGTCTGCATTTACTAAAATTCGAGTTGAGTCTGGGCACGGTGGCACATGCCTGTAATCTCAGCACTTTGGGAGGCCGAGGCGAGTGGATTGCCTAAGCTCATGAGTTCGAGACCAGGCTGTGCTAGAGCCAGATCCCATCTCTAAAAATAGCCGGGCATTGTAGCAGGCGCCTGTAGTCCCGGCTACTTGGGAAGCTGAGGCAAAAGAATTGCTTGAGCCAAGAGTTTGAGGTTGCTGTGAGCTATAATGCTACAGCTCTCTACCTGGGCGACAAAGTGAGATTCTATCTCAAAAAAAAAAAATTCCACCTGCTTCCCTGGGTGGTGATTTTCCTGGAGTTCTCTGGGGGGAGGAATCCATCTAGACAACTTTTGTCCTCTTTATTATCCAAGAGAAAGGAAAAAAAAATCTTGCATTTCCTCCACACTCCCTGCTGGGATGTTTAGGAATAGCTTTGGGCTTTTTCTGTCTGTCCAGCTGGCCTCAGGCTTCTAATAAGGTAGATGGAATAACGGTTTCAGTCTCAAGTGACCTCACTCCACGGCTGGGGAGGAGAGGAGGCAAGGTGGGTCCTAATCTCCCCTTTACAACTGCTGGTGTTGTGTGTTGGGGGGCAGTGAGGGCTGAGCCTGGGGCCTCCAGGGCCTGGGAACCCAAGCTCTGAGCCACATGGTGCTGTCTTGGCTCCGCTGCTCACTGGCTGTACCAACAAGCGAGTTGCTTCCTGTCTGAGCCTCACTTTCTTAATCAGTAAAATGGGCGTCATAAACCCACTCTCCTGTAGGCTCTATGAGGAGTAAGTAAGGTAATGTAGGCCAGCTGCACCTGGCCTGCACCTGCTGCTCCGAGTCGCTGCTCTTCTGCTGTCTGGCTCTATGCTCCTGAGAGTCAGATAGATGGGTTTAAAGCAGCTCCTGTGCACCACCCACTGACAAGCTGTGTGACACCAGCTGGCCCCCACCTCTCCCAGTCTGTGTTCCCTGTCTCCGCAATGAGGAGAATCACACTTGCCAGGCAAATGGCCATGAGAATGACTGAGGCTGACCTGCAGGCCAGGTGACCTTGGCAGCAGCCGCACCGAGCAAGGAACAGGGTGTTGGGTGGGCTTTGAGACCCAGCGACTCTGTCCCTTTGCCTACTTTGCTGGGTTGCTGAGAAGGGGTGGCCAGGCTGCTGTCTGCGGGTACACAGAGCTGCTGGGTTTGTGTTTTGGCTAAGGCCCATGGGACAGTTTTAGAATTGGACTGCCCTGCATAGCAATTCCAAGCGGTAAGAATGGCTGGGAATATGGCCGCCATGCTGTTGGGAACAAGCAAGCATTGAAGTGCTGGGCTACCTGGTGGCATGTTCTGTTTCCTAAACAGGGCGTATCTTTTAGCAAATAATAATAATAACAGCACATAACAATAATGACCAGGTATGCTGCGTACCAGGTGCTGAGTGAGCTACATGCCCAGTTCCACTTACTTCTCCCACCTCTGGGAAGTAGACACTGTTATTACCCATTTTATAGATGGGCAAATTGAGGCTTAGGGAAGTGAGGTGGCCATAATTACATGTGGATAGTACATGTTCATGAAACCAAGGCCCTGCTGACCCAGAAGCCAGGTGTCTGGCCACTGTGCTACCTGCCTGCAGGAACTCACGCTTTGGTTCACAAGGGAGGGTGTGGCCACCTGCATATGAATGATTGACTGTGTGTGTTTATTGGGGTAAGAATCCTGCCTGCACAGGGATGACCTCTGAGCTCTGGAGAGTGGTTTCTAAGCAGTCGGTGGGCTGTTTCATAGACTCCACCTGGGGAGCCTTACTAGGCACTGCCTTGTGTGTGATTCTGGGAGATTAAAAGGAGAGCAAAGTATTATAAAAGTAACCCCCTTCCCTCACTCTCCCCACAGAGGTCTTGTGAGCGTGGAGGGGTGTGGAGATGTGTGGAGATGGGTCTCTTTGCTTCCTGTCCCTTCCATGGAGACAGGGACCTTTTTGTTTTTCACAAGGGGAGATAATTTGTTCACTGCTATCCCCTTAGGCCTTTACAGTGCCAGGTGCAGGTTGGCTGGTGGAGTTTGGAGACCAGGCGCTAACATCATCCTGAGCCCTCCAGAGGCATCGGCTGGAAGAGCAGCCCTGAGCACCCAGCAGTGGCCTGGAAACGTGAGGGTCCTGAGCTTCCTGTGTTTCTCCTGGACTCAGGCCTGTACTTCTCACCTCTGAGTGCAATAGCCCCATGGACTCTGGCCCCTCTGGAGTTGTTTGCTTTTCTTGCCTAGTTTTGCTTCCATCCACTCAGGGTCCCCGTGGCCTTGGTGTTTCCTAGTGGCCAGGGATTTGGCTACTGACCCAGCCGTGGGGATCCTCATAGTCTCCCTGGAGGTACCTGTTTTGCCCCTTCCTGGGTTTTTCTGGACAAGATGGGTTGTGCTGCCCATTGGCCAGTGTCTCCTGCCTGGGCCTGGAGCTGAGGAAAGGAATGGGGCAGCTGGATTCCTGGAAACAACAGCCAGACTTGTCCTCTCTGGATGAATGAGGAGTTGAGATGATCAGGCCACAAGGAGACCAGGCTCAGAGAAGCAGTGTGGGGACAGAATGGGGCACTTGCGGCCTGTGGCTTCTGACTGTCATGGGGGCCCAAGGAAAGGGCAGGTCAACAAGGTCAGAGTGTTCTCCAGTCCCCAGAGGAAATTCTCAAGGTTTCTCAGATGGCCACAGACCTAGTCAAGGGTCATTTGGAATCCTGGCTTCTTCTGCTAAAGCACATGAGTCTCCTGCGTCCCATCTTGCAGGGTTGGTGTGGGACCTGGGGCCTGGCTGCTGTCACCTCTCCCCCTATGGAGGCCCTCAAGGGACATTTATGAGGACAAGGCTCTTCTTTCCACTAAACACCTTTTGTTTTCTGGCTCCTTGCTAAAGACCTAGATTGTAAAGGCTGGTTTTGCTTTTTGTCTTTTCTTTCCTTCTTTTCCACCTTTGAGGGTGGAAACAGGGCTCTCAGCTTCCACATCAGAGCCATGACCTTTGTACAGGCCCTCTGTATTGAACACGCCTGTGAGGAACCTAGTGACACCTATGCCTGGATCCTGCAGAGATAGGACTCAGTCTTTCCCTAGAGGCTGGCACAAAGAAGGCACACTGGTACTAATCCCATGTGTACAGACTTTACAGTTTACATGGCCCTTTCCATATAGTCTTGTTTTGATTCTTACAACAACTGTGGGAGGCAGAGTAATGGCTCCCCACCCCTTAAAGGTTTCTGTATCCTGTCCCCAGAATCTTGAATGTGCTACTTTGCATGACAGAGGGACTTTGCAGATGTGACTCAAGATGGGGAGATTATTCTGGATTATTGGTGGGGCCAATGTAATCACAAAGGTCCCTCTACGTGGGAGGCAGGAGGGTCATAGGAGAGAAGAGAAGATGCTATACTGCAGGCTTTGGGCATGAAGGAAGGGACCATGACCAAGGAATACAGGTGTTGCTTCTTGAGGCTGGAAAAGGCAAGTGAATGGATCCTTCTTTGGGGCCTCTGCAAGGAGCCCCTCCAGCACCTTGCATTTAGCTTAGTGAAACCCATAGATCTGTGGGTCGAGTCACCAAGTTTGTGGTAGTATTTTAGCAGCAACACAACAGCCCTGCAAAGAGGAAGTTACTATGGGTTCCATTTTGCAGACCCAGAGAGAAGGGCCACTGGGCTAGCAGGTAGTGGCATGTGGGCTCAGAGCCTGAGGTTGGGGCTCTGTTCTTTCTCTGCAGCCCTTTCTGTGTGCCCAGGCAGTGCTCGGGGCAGCCCTTGGCCTGCACTCTGCTGACTGGCATCCTGCCTTCCCTTCCCTTCCATCCTCCCATCCTTCTGTCCTTCCCCCCAGCACACCTTCACTGAGCGCCCATGATGAGGGGCTGATGCCCTGTGCCAGGCAGTGTTACCTCTGTGTGCCTGGGGGTGTGTATCTGGCACCCCTTACCTGCCCAGCCCCCTTCTGAGGGCTTTGCCTCCCCTTCCTCATTAATCCTAGTGACACTCTAACGGAGCAGGTGCCATTGTAATCCCCACTTACAGATGCCCAAGCAGGCACCGAGAGGAAATGACATTAGTCCACAGTCCCAGCACCAGACGAGGCAGAGGGTTAAACCATTGGCTTCCAGACCTATGTTCTGACCTGTCTGGCTCTACCCTCTCCTGTACACATCCTGCTCACCCTCCATGTTAGCCACATGACCCAGGACCCTAGCCCTCAATTTCTTCTCTGTAAAATGGGATGACAAGACCCGCCTGATGGCACTGCTGGAGACGAAGTGAGAGGTGGAGAGTCAGGTGCTTGGCCAGTGAACTGTCAGTTGTCATTGTCCCCAAAGGGTACAGATCTGTTTGGGCAGACTCTGGGCACAGGGGACTCCACACTGGCCAATCCTTCCATTCTTTAGCATTGCCTGAGAGGTTCCTCCCTCCCTCTCTCCCTCCTTTCCTTCCTGCTCCCTTTTTTTTAGATAAAGTCTCACTATGTCCCCATCTGTAAAGTGCCATGGTGTCATAGCTCATAGAAACCTCAAACTCTTGGGCTTAAGTGATTCTCTTGCCTCAGCTTCCCAAGTAGCTGTGACTACAGGTGCCCGCCAAGACGCCCTACTGGTTTTTGGTTGTAGTTGTCATTGTTTGGCAGGCTTGGGCTGGGTTCGAACCCATCAGCTCTGGTGTATGTGGCTGGCGCCCTAGCTGCTGAGATACAGGCGCCAACCCCTTCTCCCTTTTTGTAAAGAAGTGACACATGTTTATTGCAGAACATCTAGAAAGTGTGGAAATAGTAGAGTAGCAGCATCTTTGACTCTACCACTGTGTGTTTCTATCCAGCTTCTTTGCTCGGCCCTTATACAAATATGCATCATTTTTTATATAGAGCTCTGGTTTGATTGCAAATACTATTTCATTTTTTTTTTTTTTTTTACCTAATCACATATCATGAGCATTTCCTCATGATAACTTACATTCTACGATACCCCACATGGCTTCTGATACACTATTGCTGGGGGTACAGAGCCTGTCCATGTCTCCCTGCGGAGACTGGGGGTCAGGAGGCAGGTGCATGTGCTGTGGCGTAGGAAGCCAGAGGCCAGGGTGTGGATCAGCACCCAAGTTGCTTAGACGTGGCTCCCAGAGTCCTGCCACTCACTCCTCAGTGAGCGCTGGATTATGGACGCATGTGAAGCCCTCCCAGATTCCTCTGGGTGGCTCCCACTGCTCTACTTAGGGACCATGAGTGGAGTGGCTTAGGACAGACAGACTAGGCCCTGGAAGCCCTCTGTGTGGGAGGGGTAGAGAGGCAAACACATGCAGGTTGGAGATGCCGCTGTGCCAACTATCAAGGGACCCTGCACCTAAAAGAGAGGGGAAGGGAAGGATGGGGAAGGGGAAGAGCATGTGTGAGGACCACCGTGGGCCAGACTCTGTGCTTTAAGAGAGTCTTTATGTGCCTTCAAAAAACAAAATTAAATATTTTATTTTTTTGAGACAGGGGTCTTGCTCTGCCATCCATGGTGGGGGGCAATGGTGTCATCATATCTCACTGCAGCCTCAAACTCCTGGGCTCAAGCCATCCTCCTGCCTCAGCTTCCCCCTGTAGCTGGTAGCTGAGATTACATGCATGTGTTGTGATGCCTATTTATTTATTTTTTTGAGGCAGAGTCTCACTCTATCACCTAGGCTAGAGTACAATGGCATCATCAGAGCTCACTGCAACCTCAAACTCCAAGGCTCAAGGCGATCCTCTTGCCTCAGCCTCCAGAATAGCTTGGTTACAGGTGCACACCACTATGCCTGGCTAATTTTTCTATTTTTAGTAGAGATGGGGTTTCAGTCTTGCTCAGGCTGCTCTTGAACTCCTGAGCTCAGGGATCCTCTGGCCCTGCCCTCCTAGAATGCTAGGATTACAGGTGTGAGCAGCCAGCCTAACTTTTTCTTTTTCTTTTTTCTCTTTTTTTTTGCAGTTTTGGCTGGGGTCGGGCTTGAACCCACCGCTCTTGGTATATGGGGCCAGCACCCTACTCCTTGAGCCATGGACGCGGCCACTCTTTTTCTTTTCTTTTTTACACAGGGGCAGGGTCTCACTGTATTGCCCAGGCTGGTCTTGAACTCCTGTCCTCAAATGATTGGTCCTTTCTCAGCCTCCCAAAGTGCTGAGATTACAGACGTGACTCAATGTACCCTGATAGTAGGGAGCTTTTAAAAGCACCTATGCCTCGTGCCTCAACCCCTCCCCAGACTAACAGAATGGTCAGAGTCACTGGGGCAGAAGCCCTGACCCCAGGATCTTTTAGGAGCTCCCTGTGACGCTAATGGGCAGCTGGCTTTGAATATCAGACCAGATAGTCTTTGAGGTCCTTTTGGCTTTAACATGCTCTGCCAATCAGAAAATAGCCAGGGCAGGAAAGAAATCTGGCCATAGGTTTGATCTGGACTTAATGTGTTTGCCTTTCCTTTGCATCACTTGGATTGGACATAGTAGGGGCAATTTGGGAAGCAGGTGGTGACATTCTGAGTGGGGAAGCTAGGCTGTCTGGCTCTCTCAGTACCGTGAGTTGAGTTTTCCTCCAAACCTTCTAAGGTAAATGTCATTCTGGGCCTTTCTACTCCTCCAAGGTGCAATTCCTTCCTCTTTTCATGGTTTTCATGCCTTATCCCAGAAAAGGCCCCCAAATGCCCATACATGTGGGCCTAGCTGTGCAGGAACCCTCAGACTGTTCTGGTTTTGGGAGTGTCCCCCTGACCACCCACACCGTGCAGCCTCTGGGAAGGGACCCTGTGGAGGGGTTTACTGAGAAACTAGGGCCTGTACCAGGAGCTGCAGAGAGTGGGGGACACTGCCGTTCTCTGGAGTGGGCCGGCGCCGGTCATCATTGAGTGCCAGACCATGTGCCATGGACTGAGGGTCTGGGGTGACTAGGACAGAGCAGTCCCAGGCCTGGCAGTCTCCTGCCTGCTCTCTGGAGAGAGAGGAGATGGGGCATGAAGTGCTTGAAGCCC
This sequence comes from Arctocebus calabarensis, assembly GCA_963573935.1. Lineage (NCBI taxonomy): Eukaryota > Metazoa > Chordata > Mammalia > Primates > Lorisidae > Arctocebus > Arctocebus calabarensis. The sequence continues at coordinate 76,231 of CAUYON010203802.1, read as the reverse complement.
CATGGACCAGAGACACACCAGCAGTGGACTTCGCTGGTTGTAGGTGCTGGGGGCTGTCCTTTCCTCTCTCCCTTGCCTCTGTGTTTTCTTATTCCTGCTTCTCCTCTTCTGTTCCTCTCTTGTGAATTTGGCTTCTTCCTTTTGCATTTGGGCCGCAGTGGCCTCACCTCTCAGCCTGGGTGTAATCCTAGTCGCTGGCCTTGGCTGGGAGGCATTAGGAGAGCAGGAAGCTCAGATAAGGGTGAGATAATTAGCCTCTTATGGGTTTTTATGGCCCTTTTGTTATCTGAAGCCTTTGAGCAGCTCCAGGAGGAGTGTTTGCTCACAGGAAGCCTTAGACTTCCCAGCCAGGCAGGGCCCTGTGTGGCTTTTTCTGACAACAGCTGGGAGAGGCTGCCCCTGGGTGGTTGCAGGGTGGGTTGGTGGCCTTGGCAGGCAGTGGAAGAGGCAAGGGGGGAGGAGACACCCCCAGCCTCATTTCCTGCCATGCCCTCTTCGCATACTTGCCTTGAGCTGGGGCTTTGCTTGTGTTCTGCTACCCCTACCCTCACTTTACTCCTCTCCCTCTTCCCTCCTGGGGAGCCCTCCCTTTCTTCCATCTGCCCGGGGAACCCCTGCTCCAGAGCTGGCTTTGAGAGCAAGGCTTTGTGGGCAGATCTACTGTGTCAAATTGCTGTTATACCACTTGCTGGGCAGGTGACTTACGCAACCCCCATTCCCCCCAGGTCTGGGCTGGCTGCTCACTGTGCTTTGATCGTGGGCTACCAGGAGGAGCCCACCCCCTCCGGCTATGAGTCTGCTCATCATATTTTCAGGTCTTTCTAAAGCTTTCTGACCCCACCCCAGGATGCCATCCCTGCCTGGATGTCCCCTTTAGAGTTTACACAGGGCCCTCTTCACGTGCCCTTGGTTACTCTTCACTGCAACTTTGGAGATGGGTATTAGGCTTTCTCTTGGATGGTGTTCTAGTCTGTTTCAGTGACTACAGCAAAATACCATAGACTGTGTTGCTTATAAATAGTAGAAATTTGTTTCTCACAGTTCTCAAGGCTGGGAAGTCCAAGATCAAGGTCCCAGCAGATTCAGTGTTGGGTGAGGGCCTGTTTCTGGTTCATAGGTGGTACCTACTCACTGTGTTGTCACATGGTGGCAGGGTCCAGGGAGCTCTCTGGGACTTCTTTTATTTATAAAGGCACTCATCCCTTTCATGTGGGCTCTGCTCTCATGACCTAATTACCTCCCCAGAGGCCCCACCTAATTCTGTCACTTTGAGCAGTGAGGATTTTAGGGAAAACAAGTTTTTTGTTTTTTGTTTTTTTTTTTCCGAGACAGAGCCTCAAGCTGTCACCCTGGATAGAGTGCCATGCCATCACAGCTCACAGCAACCTCCAATTCCTGGGCTCAAGCGAGTCTCCTGCCTCTGCCTCCCAAGTAGCTGGGATTACAGGCACCCGCCACAATGCCCGGCCATTTTTTGGTTGCAGCCATCATTGTTGTTTGGCGGGCCTGGGCTGGATTCGAACCCGCCAGCTCAGGTGTATGTGGCTGGCGCCTTAGCACATTGAGCCACAGGCGCCGAGCCCGCAAACAAGTTATTTAAACCCTAGCAGACAGAGACTTGAACTTATACCCCTGTGTGCTGAGGGTTGTTGCTCTTCCTCCTTTTAAAAAAATGTTGGCTGAACAGGCAAGCGTTTAGGAGACCTCATGACATAGCAAATTTGTGATAGAGGTGAATATTTAAATGCAAATACTTCCAAGCCACAACACAAGCACCAAAGTCAGGCTTAGTGTCAGATCCCAGCCCCCACCAATTAGCCTAGTGACTTTGGTTAAGTAATTGAGTCTTTGTGAGCCTCAGTTTCCTTATCTGGAGAATGGGGATAACATCACCTACCTCCTGTATGTCCCGTGAAATTAAATGTTCAAATATATGTGAAGCAAAGCAAGTAGCACGTAGCAGGTGCTTTGAAGGTGCTCTGTCACAGTCACCGATTGTCGTGGTTGTGTATCAGAGCACAGAGGGTCTAAGGCTGGTAGCCTGTCAAGCCAACCTTTCTTAGGGTCAGATCAGTTCCAGCTGGAAGTCTGGTTCTGTCTGAGCATTTCTGAGCAGCTGATTCAGCTCCTTCAGGATGCTTCTGTGCCAGGAGGAGAGGCTCAGACACAGAAGCTGCTGCCCAGCACCCCCCTGCCTGGTCTACAACAGCCATGTCCCCTCTGGACTTTACTTCCTGTCATGAAAAACGTTACTCCAGGGCTAAAAAGGTACTGCCTTCCTTGCCCCAGGGCCACACCGCTGGCTTCTGGCAATAATAGGTGAACTGAGATTGGTCCTCCAATAATGCAGGTGACTTAGACTGTGCTGCCTGGGACAGTGACCACTAGTCACATGGGGCTGTTTAAAATTAAATATCTTACAATAAAAAAAGACGATTAAGTTCCATAGTCACACTAGCCACATTTCATGTGGCTGAGTGTGGCTCATGGTTGCCATGATGGATAGCACAGGCAGAGAGCATCCGTGCCATCACTGCTCTCCTTATTACCAGGCAGGCTGGCTTCACCGTCTGGCTCCAAGTGGGGAGGACACCAGGCTCCAATCTTGGTGTTGTTGGGGAGGGGTGAGGCAAAGGTGCTCAACACTGTGACTTCCCTCCTCCCATCCTCCTCCCCTGCCCTCTTCTGGTCTTTGTGTCCCTGTTCTCATCTTCTGGTAAGGGCTCAGGTGCCAGGAAGTTCAAGTCAATTCCTTGACAATAGTGGCTGCTGTTTGGGGCAGTCTAAGGCCTCTGCCCTCTAGGCTAGCATAAGTGGTCTTTGTTTTGCTTATTTTTTTGAATGTGAACTTTTTCTTTTTTGCAGTTTTTGGCCAGGGCTGGATTTGAACCCACCATCTCCAGCATATGGGTCTGGTGCCCTACTCCTTTGAGCCACAAGTGCTGCACTGAATGTGAACTTTTTTTTTGAGACAGAGCCTCAAGCTGTCACCCCGGATAGAGTGCTGTGGCATCCACAGCTCACAGCAATCTCCAACTCCTAGGCTCAAGTGAGTCTTCTGCCTCTGCCTCCCAAGTAGCTGGGACCACAGGCGCCTGCCACAACACCCGGATATTTTTTGGTTGCAGTCGTCATTGTTGATTGGCGGCCCGGGCTGGATTCGAACCCGCTAGCTCAGGTGTACGTGGCTGGCGCCTTAGCCCGCTGAGCCACAGGTGCTGAGCCCTGAATGTGAACTTTTTAAAAAAAGTTCACATTGGAATAATTTTAGATATACAGAGAAGTGAGCAGGGTACATTCATCTCACCCAGTTTCCCCACTGTTAACATCTTACGTGACCCTTAGTGCTGTTGTCAGAGCTGAGAACCCTACACTGGCCCACTACTGTTTATTAACCTCCAGACTTTATGTGGATTTCACCAGTTTTCCCACTAATGTTCATTACCGGTTCCAGATCCAATGTAGGATCCCACATTGCACTTAATGTCAGGTCTCCATAGGCCCCTCTGACCTGTGGCAGTTTCTCCATCTTTCCTTGGTTTCTATGGCCTTGAGAGCGTTGAGGTGTAAGGGCCAGATGATTTATAGAATGTCTCCCAGTCTGGGTATGTCTGATGTTTTCCCCATGATTAGACCAGGTTTCGGTTAAACATACCATGGAAGTGAAGTACCTGTTTCGTGACATCATCTCAGGGACATGTGGTACCTATGTGTCATCTCTGGAGATTCTCACCTTAACCTCTTCGATGAGGCAGTTTGCTTGTTTCTCTGCTACTGTGGTGTGCACATCTGTTCTTTGGAAGGTAGTCCCTGGATCCACCCCATCTTCAAGTGTGTGGGGCACTATGCTCTATCTCCCGTGATCTTGCTTTTTGCAAAAATGAGGGACTCCCAGCCCAACCTTCATTTTCAGCTGGGAGGTTGGAGAGATGGAGATTCCCACTGAATTTGCCCTGGAGGGCAGACAGACCCCTCTCTAGAGTACTTGGTATTTACCACTGTAAAGGGATTTGGTCTTTACACTCTTGTAAAGTAGCTAGCTGGGCCTTGTCATGCCTTCTAAAGATGATAAGTCCTTGTCCAAGGCCAACCCCCCACAGGGCTTCCCCAGTGTCATGTGCCCTGCTGGTCTGGTCAGGGGCTGCCCGGGGTTTTAAGGGGCTTTAAGGGATTGCTGTCCCCTTCTCTGCAGCTCACCAGTGCTGTCTTGGCCCGCAGGGTGCCGGCTGTGGTGAGCAATGGGGACGTGGTGGCCGCAGCCTACTCTGGGGTGCGGTGCTCCAGCTGGAAGCGGAAGAGCTCCCGTCGCAGTAAGTGGCCCCGCCCCCACTGACTGCCTATCCCGGCTAGCTCTAGAATAGAGCCAGGATGAGGTCTCCTCTAGACTACCCACTGTCCACAAGAGCCGAGATCTAGGAGTAGATGACATGTATCGTCTCTCATTTGCTCTTGGAATACTTAGGAAGCTCTAAAGACGGGCCAGGGCGGCTGGGCAGTGGGAGTGCCCTTGGTAACGGGGAAGCCCCTCTGTGTGCAGAACCAGACACGGAGTCAGGCAGTTGCCACGCAGTGGGCAGGTGCCTGGATGAGTCCTGCAGGCAGAGAGGGAGGGGGCAGGAGTCCCAAGCAGAGGGGCCCAAGGATGAGGGGACTTCTAGGAGAGAGAGATTGAGGGCCTGTACTAGGGAACTGGTAAGAGATGGACAGGCCTAGGGTCCCTTTTGGAGGCAGAGTAGGTGTGGGAGGAGGCTTTGATAGGGTTCTAGGGGCCCCAGGATTTGGGGAGCATCACAGGTAGGGCAGTGGGTCCAGTGACTTCTTCCTAGCTGGTTCCCATCTGAGGCAGGGGCTAGTTTTCAATCATGGCTCAGCCCAGTGGGGGAGGGGCTAGGGCTGGGGCCTCGGTGACTGAGGATGCTTAGGGGACCGGGGCACAGGTGCTAGGCTGCGTCATGCCGCCCGCGGGGCCATGAGCAGCTGCGCCGTCAGCCAGATGGGAGGCCTTGCCTGGTGGGTGGCAGGGAGGCATGTGGGGTCTGCGTGGTCACGGAGAGGGCGCCTTGGAGTGGCTGGGGGATGGGAGAAGCGGGGAAACCGGCACACCCGGAGAGCAGCTGGCTGGGCCGGGCTGGCAGAGAGGAAAAGGTGCCGTGTGTCGCCCGCTGGTGCAGTCCTGATGTCAGTCCGCAGCGCCTCGGCTGGAGCCACAGCCCGCGTTGGTGTTCCCTCTTTTTCTCTTCCTTCCCAGTCGACCGCTTCACTTTCCCAGCCCTGGAAGAAGATGTGATTTATGACGACGTCCCCTGCGAGAGCCCGGATGCCCATCCGCCCGGTAGGGTCCCTGCCATGCTCCCCGCTTCTCTCCGGGACCAGGGAGGAGGGATGGCGGGGCCCGGGGAGGTCTTTCCTTCCGTCCCCGCTCAGCCCCGCGCCCGCCTTCCGCCGCAGCCACGGTGTGGGGAGCGGCTAGCCGGGGGTGGGGCCAGGGCGGGCGGGGCGGGGCCTGGTATCACCCGCAGGGCCGCTCTCTGGGGGTGGGTCCTGGGCAGGTCATTTCACCTCTCCACGCCTTGATTCCTCCTTCAATGGGACCATAGCCCAGGCTTCCCAGGGCTGTTGGGGAAGAAGACAGATTGTTAAACCCAAAGGGTTAGGCGGATAAAGCTGCAGAATGCCCTGCACCTGCTATGGGTTTAGGACCGAGGTGGGACGGCAGGTGGGGGATTATGACCATAACAGGGAAGTGGGACAGGGGCGGAGTAAGTACTGCTGGAGCTCACCTGATGGAAGGAATATTGAATAACAATGAACAGAAAGAGCCTCTTTGCCAACACAGGAGGCCAAGCTAACTTTTCATACTTTGCATTGTATAATCTGCGTCATAACTTTTGTTTGGGTATCAGGTCCTTATTTTACAGATAAGGGAACTGTAGAGGCAGGAATGAGATTTGAACATGGGTCATTACGACCCCAAGTCTAGTGCTTCTGTCCCTTACCCCAGAAGAATTTGAGTGGCATTTTATGACACATAAAGCGCATTGGATTCCATTCCATTCCTCACCCCATGAGTTTGGCAGGCCAGGGCTTATGGCTTCAGTCATGTCAGAGAGGTTAAGCCACCAGCCCCAGATCGTATAGCCAGGATTTGAATGAATGACTCTTCCTTTTCTCTCTTCTCCCCTTTTCTCCCCTCTCTCCCTGCCCCCCTCTTTTCTGAGACAGGGTCTTGTTTTGTTGCCCAGGCTGCAGTGCAGTGGCATGGTCACAGCTCACTGCACCTCACGTTCCTGAGCTCAAGTGATTCTCCTGCTTTAGCCTTCCTAGTAGCTGGCACCAAGGTGCCCCCACCATGCCTGGTTAATTAAAAAAAATTTTTTTTATAAAGATGGGGTCTCATTATGTTGCCCAGGCTGGCCTGGAACTCCTGGCTTCAAGTGATCCTTCTCCTTGGCCTTTCAAAGTTCTGAGATTACTAGTGTGAGCCTCAGCACCTGTTTTTTCTACTACCCTTTTCTGCCTGTTTTCGGTGGCTTTCTATCTAACGGAGGAGTCACAGCCCTTGCTTTTGACAAGCTCCTAGTCTTTGGGGGCAGCTGTTTAACTCTCCTTGGGCAGCATGCAGTCTAGGGGGAGAGGCACACAGATCATGTGACAAGGCATCAGGGCCCCCCAGCCATGCTCTTGACTCCTGTCCTGAGAATTGGGAGGATTTGCTCATCTCTTTAGCACCCCTGGGATGTGCTTAGAGTACATTTTCCTGCTTGTAGCTCATGTGAATCCAGGGAGGTGGGGAAACAGAGCACTCCACTGGGAGGTGGTGGTGTCTTATGGGAATGTTCCAGAGCTGGGAGGGGCCTCAGTGTTGTTTGTCCCCTTTGGACTGTTTTCCACCTTAATTGGATCAAGGTTATTCTGATTCCCAGGCTCCCAGGCCACCTGCTCTTAACCACCTCAAGGCAGGATCACTGGGTGAGTGCTGTGTACAAAGGACCACTACTGGCTGTTGTCATTAGTGTTACACCTGCCAAGGGTCCCAGAACTGGATTGCCAAGAACTATGTGGGCTCAGCAGGAACTCAGAGAGGAGGTTGTCAGCTAAGAACACATATAGTTCTGGGTTCAAATACTGAAATCCTGGCTCTGTCCTTGATTTGGGCACAGGGCTCTGTGCCTTTGGGCCTTGGCTTCTTTATATAAAATCAAAATAGCCTGAACTCATGGACCTTTGGAGGGGAAGGTCATGTAGAGAACTGCTTCCTCTCTCTGGGTCTGGGTTGACTCATTTGTAAAACTGAGCTCTGCCTCTTTGGTCACTAGGTGTGGGGCCTCCATAGCAGTAACAGGACAAGAAGCCTTGGGTCACAGCTACTACCCTCTCTGGAGATACTAGTTACTATTGTCTTTTGCTTAAAAATAACCTCATGCTTTCTGCTGGTCCTTGGACCCAAGTGCACCTAAGCCTCCGTGCATCTGTTTCGGTCTTTGGCTGACAATCTCCTCATGTCTCATCCCTCTCCCTCCAGCTTTCCTGGGGTGGAGCTGGGGGATTTGGGTCAGTGGGATGACACCCGTGCCCACCTGGAGCCACCATGAGAGAAGCCTCACTGTACTTGGTTGAGTGTGTTTCATGTGCTAGGCTCTTTCTGCAGAGCACATTTTATTTACTTGCCCTGGCAACTTATTACCATCTGCATTTTGCAGAGAGGTCTCTGATAACCAAAGCTCCCAGGTCTTTGGCACAGTTGTCCTCAGAAGATGATTTTTTTTTTTTTAAGAGACCAGATCTCGCTGGATTGCCCAGGCTGGAGTGGCTATTCCCAGGTGCGATCGTAGGGCATTACTATGGCCCTCTAACTCCTGGCCTCAAGCTATCCTCCCGCCTCAGCCTCCTGAGTACCTGGGACTACAAGTGGGTACCACCACACCTGGCTAAGCAGACTTGTTTTTTATAATCCCTCCCAATACTGTATTTCTTCTTTGTTGACAAAAGCATTTTCATCTTCATGCACTTTGTGGAGTTCGACCTCACTTTTGTGAGGTGTCTGGCTCTTTTTCAATGAAACCCTGAGAGGCAAAGAGCCTTGCCCAAGGTTTCCTAGTGACAGGGCTGGGACTCCATAATTCCAGCTTGGGGACACAGGTGTTCTCACTTTAGCCTTAAAGCAGCATCTCGGACACCGCTGAGCAGGGCCCCAAGAGTGCCCTGGCCCTGGAGGACCTGTCCCTATAGAGGAGGAGACTCTCAGCTTTTTATCCCCATATTTTCAGTCCAAGGCATTGGTTTGGAAGAGAAGGACCATGCCTGGACGCTGGGTCCGGCACGCCCCCTACTGGACCATCCTGGACCCACATGAGAACTCAGATCTGGGGTGAAGGTTCCCTAGGAAGGGAGTAACGTTTATGAAGTCCTGCTCTGGGCTGGGCTCTGTGCTGGCCCCTTCCCATACTGACTCTTTTATTTATTTATTTATTTATTTATTTATTTATTTATTTATTTATTTATTTATTTATTTTTGAGACAGCCTCAAGCTGTCACCCTGGATAGAGTGCAGTGGCATCACAGCTCACAGCAACTTCCAATTCCTGGGCTCAAGCGAGTCTCTTGCCACTGCCTCCCAAGTAGCTGGGACTATAGGCGCCTGCCACAACGCCCGGCCATTTTTTTGGTTGCAGCCGTTATTGTTGTTTGGCAGGTCTGGGCTGGATTTGAACCCGCCAGCTCAGGTGTACGTGTATGGCGCCTTAGCCCGTTGAGCCACAGGCGCCAAGCCCCATACTGACTCTTTTAATGCCCCAACAATTTCTACCTTACCCCCAAGGATGCTGAAGGCTGGAGCCAAGACTTGATCCTGGGTCGCCTCTTCTCCAGCAAAAACTTCCCAGGAGGCTCCAAATGGGTGCTCAGGTCACAGGAGAGCAGTGCTTGTGAGCCCACGCATGGTCCATATACTTTTTTTGTGCTTTCCCCATTTTCTCATGCCCTCCTCTGTCTATGAGGGGGATGGTGTCTTGTCATTGGCTCCATTTTATGGTTCAGGAGGAGCAGCTGGAGCCCTAGGGTCCCCTTACAAGGCTTGAAGTCTGGAGCTTGGTCTCAGGACCTCACTCACCAGCTGTCCCTTGGCTGCAGGAGCGGAGAGGAGCCTGCTGTACGAGGATGTGCACCGGGACGGGGCGCTGCGGGAGGCGGAGGACCTAGGCTGGAGCTCCAGCGAGTTTGAGAGCTACAGCGAGGGCTCCGGGGAGGACACCAAGCCGGAGGTGGAGCCCACCAAGCACCGAGTATCCTTCCAGCCCAAGGTGAGGGATGGAGGTGCCTCGCACCTCAGGGCACCAAGACCCCTTCAGGGAGGGGGTGAGTGGGGTGGTGAGGGCCAGGCCTGGGACTCATATGTGGTCTCAGGGATTCCCAGAACCATGGTGGGAGAGGGGCCAGTGGCCCTGGTTGTCCCTGAAGAAGGAGGTGATTGATGCCCAGGCATTGCAGTTGGCCATGGAGAGCCTGAGCTCAGCAGGAGCATGGTTGGTACCTGGCACAGGTGCTACCCCACCCCGTGGCTATGGCAGACTCTGCTGCAGGCTCAAATTGGGCCTCATAGCCTCTCAACACAGTGAGCCAGAAAGACTGAACAATTGGGGAGAGTTGGCACTTGGGTCAACACTACACCATCCCTCTGCCCTGTTGGGTAGATCCTAAGACCAGTCTCTAGCCCACACAGTCCTCTGCCTGGGGGAATCCGATAGCAAGGGCTGCTGTGTCTGAATCAGAGCTGCTGAGAAGGTGTCTTTCTGAGGCTTCTCACAGTGCCAGGTTTGGTTTTTCTGGTGTTCCTGCCCAGTACAGGGATCCTTCTTCCTGTTCCATGGAGGCAGCTCCTGACACTGAGAGGACAGACCATCTGGTTCTTCCTTTCCTGTGACATACTTACTCCTCCCATGTTCTATAGAAGACCCTGGAAGGCAGTCAGTCCATGCTGAGATTTGTAATTTCATGGGAGCAGCTTCTTACAGCCCTGCCTGGGCAGAGGGAACAGGAGTCCTCCAGGCTTTTTTTTAGAAAGATGCAGATGGGCGGGAGAGCTCCACCTGTGTCCAGTCCTGCCACCTGGTTGGGGGCCCAGGTCAGGCTGGGATTACGGGGCCAGCCCATGCCTCACCAGGCAGGCTCCTGAGACTCGCCTGGTGCCTCCTGCCCTCCTCTGAGTTTGGGAGATCCTCTCTGGGAGAGGTGTGCTGACCAGGGCAGCACTCACCCCTAAGAGCCTTTCCTCAGACTAAGATGGGCTCCCCGAGTCCTGAGCAGGCCTGGGGCTGAGCAGGTGTCTCTGGGCCCAGTCAGAGATGGGCTTCCATGGCTACGCTGTGCGAAGCGGCACAAAGTGAAGCATTCATGACAGCTTGTGGGTTGGGACCCATGGAAATGGGAAAGCCTGACCCAGGCTCAAGGAATGTTTATGGTCTCAGAGGAAATGCTGAATGTGAAACAGTTTGTCAAAAATGACTCAATGTAATTGTGAGCCTGGCCATGTGCCTGATGTGGATGGGAGTGCTGAAGACGCCAATGCTAGGAGGTCTTGGAGGAGTGAGCAGCAGCTGGGCTCGGGCTAGAAGAGATGGAAAAAGTGCTCCAGGTTGGGAGGATGGCCCAGGCAAAAGCCCAGGACGAGCTGCTTCTGCTTCGTGTGGATCGGGCTCAGAAGCTGCGGCGAGCACTGCTTTAGGGAAGAGGAGGTTATGCTTTTGGTTGTGAATCCCCAAGACCCCTAGGTTGCCTCTTCATATGGGTAGGTCCTGTGAGTCTCAGTCCTGCTCTGGACAGTGCGAACAGATGGAACTTGGGAGTCCTGGTCCCTCCTCTGCTCCCAAGTCCATGGTCACTTTACTAGGCCCCTGGCTCATTGCTGAGGACTGGGAGGGAAATGGAGGCACCTCTCAAAGGAAAGAAGGGATGAGGATGCTGAATTTACGTTCCCCACGGCGGTCCTCGGAGTCACATGGGCACTAGAGTCCTGTGGGTACCTGGCTGAAATTGCAGATGGTAAGACCTCCTTTCCATGGACTCTGGTTCAGAGTTAGGGTAGAGCCTGGACATCGGCCTTTTGGTAATTCTCTGGCCCCAGGTAGGGGAAGGGGCCTACAGAGCACTCCAAAAACTGCTGGCTGCACCCCACCATGGCCTGGTCCTGGGGTAGGATCTCTGGGGGCTGCCTGTGGGCTCTTGTCCCTCTTACCCTCAGGTTGGGGATGGACCCTTACTTAGTAGCCAAACTATGTGGGATGTTTTTTGGGATTGTCCTAACCATGAGGACTCTTTTTCTGGCATGGCTGAGGCCCACTTGCTCCCTGACCAGCAGGCTCCTAGGGAGACCGAAGGTTGTAGAGGGGCTTTTCCTCTGGAGCCCACTTCTGCCCAGGGGTACGCACTGAGCCCTGCCTGCGGTGCTTTGCCCTCCCTAGCCGCTGTACCTGCTCCCAGGCTGGCACTGCAGCAGCTTCATGCTTCAGGGCCGCCGCTGCTTGGCTGCCTGTTGTGCTGTGTGCTCTGTGGTACAGGGCTGCAGGGGTCTGGGGAAGTATTTTGTCCTGTCCTTAGAGTGTGACTGTGGGCCTGGCACCCTGCCCAGCTACAGGAGAACTGATGGAGCCCCTCCTTTAGATGTCTGGAGAGGCCAGCCCTAGGCAAGTGCTTTTGCCAAAGCAAGGGACCAAGGGGTCCTGTGCAGAGGGACCTCCTTAGAAGCACCTGACCCAGCCACCTTATCCTGTTATGTTAACAAGTTATCCTGGAGTGGCTACCCAGAGTTCAGTGAGACGGTTTTTCCAGCTGTGGGATGGGCTGTGATAAACTCTTCCACTCTGTGACTGCGACCTCTTCATAATTGAGGTCTCTGTGATGCAGCTGGGCAGGAGACATTGTGGAGCTCATGGTCTCATTACAGAAATGCTAGCTCTGGCTTCGATTTGTCCCCGCTGAAGCTCTGATCTGGCCAACTCAGCATGTGACCTCTGGTTCTCTAACATTTTCTAGTTTTTCTGATTTTTTTTTTTTTTTTGAGACAGAGTCTCACTTTGTCACCCTTGGTAGAGTGCTGTGGTCATAGCTCACAGCAACCCCAAACTCTTGGGCTTAAGTGATTCTCTTGCCTAAGCCTCCCAAATACCTGGGACTACAGATGTCTACCACAGCACCTGGCTATTTTTAGAGACAAGGCCTTGCTCTTGCTCAAACTAGTCTTGAACTCATGAGCTCAGTCAATCCACCCACCTCAGACTCCCAAGTGCTGGGATTACAGGTGCGCCTGGCCTCTAGTTCTTTTGACCCTGAGAGAGGAGAGGGGCAGCAGAAGGCCCAGGAACATATGGTTTTATTGTGTCAAGCCCAGGAGAGAGCAGAAGGCCCAGGAACATATGGTTTTACCGTGTCAAGCATTTTTTTTTTTTAACAGATCAATAGTCCTAAACTCCCCAGTATTTTTTGGAGTCTAGGTAACATTCAGAAGGACACCTGACCTGCAAACTTCCTTTCCGAAGAATACTGAACATTCGCCTGGCATAAGACAATCTACGAAGCAGCATCATTTAATTTTCCTAATTCCCCAGAGTGGCCATTGTTATTGTCATTAAGATTCTCATTCTGTTGATCAGAAAACCTATATGAAGCTCAGAGAAGTTAAGTGAGGTGGTTAGGGTCACACAGCCAGTAAGATGGTAAAACCAGAACTCAACATCATAAAGGGATGAAAATACTATACCTCATCCATCCATCCATCCATCCATCCATCCATCCATCCATCCATCCATCCACCCAACCACCCACCCACCCATCCACCTATCTACCCATCCTTCCAACCACTCAACTACCTGTCTATTGAACAAATATGGAGTACTTACAATTTAAAAGGTAAAATTAGAATGGCTTCCATATTTTACTTACTAAGCACTGGGCTATATGTGTAGGGTCATTTAATTTTCTTAACAACCCTGTAACATAGCTCTTATTATGGCCACTTTCTTGACTAGTGAGGAAGCTGCAATTCAGAGAGGTAAAGAGACTTTTCTTGCTAGGAAACAGAAGCCATGATTTGAATGGAGGCCCACCTGCCTCCAGAGCTCATGCCTTTAATCTTTCTGTTTGCTTTGCTAGAAGTAGCCTTTTGTGTCCTTTGCTAAATATTATTATTGCTCACATAGTTCATGCATTTGAACGTCTGTCTGTTCTTCTGCTGACCATCCATCCATCCAGCTGCTCCTCCTGCTCTTCACCCATCCCTCTCTCTATCCACCCACCTGTTCCTCCAGTTGTATGCTGGAGTCAGCTTGTGCTAGCACCTAAGAACTCAAGAACCAATCCTGTGCATCTCTTTACAAACCCACATTCAGTGATGTCACCTTGGTAGGTGTATTCACACCATGGAAACACTACAGATTAGGGTCTTTTTCCTGGAGATCTGTGTTGTTAAATATTTACTAACAGAGCACTGCCTTCATCCATACACCCATCCTTTTAGTCCTTCATCTAACTGTCTCTTCATTCACCTACCTATTCGTTTGCTCAGCTACACCCAACCAAATGTAATCATTTTTCACCCATTTATTTGTCCCTCCCTCCCTCCATCTGTCTGTTGTCCATCCATCTGCCCAAGTGTCCTTCTACCCATTCATCCATCTTCCTGTGCCTTTTCCCATTTGCCCATTCATTTCTTCTCCCCCGACCCCATTCCACCCATTCATCCACCTGCTACCCACCCATCCACCTCACAAACTTATTGAGAACCGCCTATGTTACAAGCGTTGCATTACACAGATGAGAAGACTCAGTCCTTATCCTCAGAACATTCTTCCCCTTCCCTGAGAGAGGGGGGCCTGGGTTTGTTACCCTCCCACCTCCCCTTCCCAACATCTGGACTCCCTGCTGCAGAGACCCAGCCCCCAGCCACCTGGCATGTGGGGATTGGACACGGCTGGGACAAATTCCAGGCAGGACTTGGCTGGGCTGCTGCTTGGGACCTGGGCTGCCAGATCCCGCCTGCCCCACGTCGACTGTCCGCCACTTCACCTGAGTCTCCTCTCTCCTCTGTTGTCTGTGTTTTGTCTCCTCCCTGTCCCGCCCGCTCTTCTCGCCTGCTCTCCCTCTGCCTGGCCGCTTGGGGGCTCCAGCTTTCTCCAGACCTGACTAGGCTAAAGGAGAGATACGCCAGGACTAAGAGAGACATCTTGGCTTTGAGAGTTGGGGGGAGAGACATGCAGGAGCTGAAGCACAAGTACGATTGTAAGGTATTGTCTGTCCCTCCAAGTCCTCCACGGGCCGTTTCTAGCTCAGCTGCCTCCAGGGAGTTTTCCTGCTGCTTGGGGCCTCGGGTGAGCTTGAGCCTCTGGTGCCTGCGCCTGAGTCCCACGGCTGGCCCCACTGCGTCTGTGCTAGAACTGCCAGGCTTTAAGCCACATGTTTCCTTCTGGGTTCTTGCCTATTATCTTTCTCTCCATCTGCAGGTCCATAGAATTCCAGGGTGGGTTTTCAAACTCTAGGGCTCTCAGAATCACCTGGTGCTTCATTAAAAATGCAGATACCTGGGTGCCACCCTCAGGGGTGCTGATTCTGTAGGTCTGGGGCAGGGCATTTAATTAAATGGTTTGGGTTGCACTTTGAAAAATTCAAGTGTTGGTGATATTGGACGTCCCCACCCTTCCCAGCTGTTCTGAGAGATCTCGGACGAGGAAGTCTGTAGGAGAAAGTGCAGTGCCTTCCTGTCAGATTAGACTCAGGCTTTGGATAATGGTGATATTGACAACAGTAGCTTCCCTTAACTGAGCACTTCCTGTGTCCTGACTGAAGCCTTGGCTTTGGAGGCCTGTGGGCCTGGGTTCAAAACCCAGTCTCGCTTCTTGCAGTGCAATCCTGGGCAGGCCCCCTGGCTGCTCTGAGCCTCAGTTTTCTTGCCTGTGGAATGGGGGCATTAATAGCACTGGTCCCCAGGATGTGGGACTCTGATGATCCGGTCTGCCAGGTGCTCGGGGCTGTGCTTGGCCTGGGAGCTGTGTGGGTGGAGGCCTCTGTTACCGGTAGGCCCGGCCATCTTATCCCCATGGCACCGTAGGGTGCAGCTGTCTCTCTGCCAGCGTTTAGCTGGAGGCGAGTCAAGTCCCTGGCTGGTGGTCACACTGGGGTTCCTGGGCCTCTGCATCCTGCAGTGATGCCCACGAGGCCCTTTCATAGATACCTTTCAGGGGGCCTGTGACCCAGGGAGGGGCAGGTTAACCTCTGAGGAAGATGAGGCTCCCAGAGGAGCAGGGAACCGGTGAAGGGCAGAGTTTAAGACCAGGCACCCCCCCACACCCCCTTCCCGGGTACAGCCCCACGCTGGATGCATCAAGTCAACGCAGGAGCCCTGCAGGGGTGTTTGCCTTTTGCTCCTTTTGCCCAGGAAAATGCCAAGAGAGGGGCCTCAGGTGAGTCCCTCATAGGACAGCCCCATTGATAACTTATGGCAGGACAGGAGCTGGCTCTGGGACAGAGCGGGGGACGAGCATCCACGTCCACTTTTGGGGGTTAACATCCCATCCTTCCCATTGGCTTCTCAGTGGCGTCTGTGACCACTCCCCCCGGAAAGGCCAAGCATGGCAGCTCTAGAATTGTACCCTGAATGCAAGGAGGGGCCGGAGACTTCCTTCCTTCCCTTTCCCACTGCTGGTGGCTTCCAGCAAGTAGGCCTCATTCCTGAAAAGCCACCACCCTTGCCTCTCAGTGGGGCACAATGCCCTACTGGTCCTTGCCCAGATCTCCAGAAGTGCTTGGATCCTTAAGCGAGGGACCATGGGGTATTAGAGGTGACAGTGAGACTACAGGGGACCAGCCCCCTCCCCTACACTTAATGCTCCTATCTTCTGCGCTGAGTTTTTAGAAGGAGGTTTTTCTAGAACTATGCTATCCATTATGTTAAGTCATGTGGCTATTAAATTGGAATTCATTAAAATGAAATATAGTTAGGAACTGGAGTCCTAAGTCACCCCAGCACATTTCAAGTGCTCGGTAGTCATCGGTTGCGGATAGAGAGCATTTCTGTGACTACAGAACCTCCTCTTGGCTGGTTTCTGTCACTACAGAACCTCTTCTCTGGCCGCAGCAGATTGGAGAGGACATCGGGGCTGGGGCTGGGGCTGGGGGGACAGCAGCTCTCCTTTCAGGCCTGGTCTTTCCCTGACACCCAGGGTGCCTGCTTGCTCTTCCTGGGCACGTGTCTTTCTGAAGCCCCAAGTCCTGCTTAGCTTGCTACACTAGTGTCCACAGATCCTGCCGCCCCACCAAGGGAAGCTGCATCAGCCTTCAGCCCTCCTCCCCACCCCCCAAGCAGGGGCTCAGTAAGAAAACTGGCTGTGTTAGGGGCGGGGCCCGGGATGGGTTTCCTCAACTTGGATTCTGCAGATGGGATGAGCGTGTGTACGCACCCCTTCCAAAGTTGCTCCTAAAATCGTATCTGACATTTGTCCAGCACGTTTTGCTGTTCAGAGGGCTTTCCCAGACCTAGGCTGGGTAGGGCTCACAGCCCTGGGTACCGGTGGGTATTGCCGTTACCTTGGTTTTGCCTGAGGAAACTAAGGCTCGGTGAAGTTGACTGAGTGACTTGCCCAGCATCACACTGGGCAGAGCTAAGACCTGAACCAGGCCCAAGACTACAGGCCTCCAGCCTCCCCTAAAATTGGTTAGGGCCTCCCCTTGCCCATAAAGGTGTTTCCTGCAGGGAGACCCCTGGGGTACAAATGCACCTTCTCACCTTCTCTGTTGTCCTTGGCCTCGGCTCACTGACCCGGGAGGGAGGGGCTGGGTGGTTGCAGCATAGTCTGTAGCCCAGGTTAAGGCTGGGGAGGCGGGTGGCCCTTGGTGGCAGTTGTCACAGATCTTCTCTCAGCTTCCCTGATGCACCGCTTTGCCTTTGCTCAGATGACCCAGCTCATGAAGGCCGCCAAGAGCGGGACCAAGGATGGGCTGGAGAAGACCAGGATGGCTGTCATGCGCAAGGTCTCCTTTCTGCATAGGAAGGACGTCCTCGGTGAGGCACTGCCCGGGCCAGTAGGGTCTGGCACCCAGCTCTAGACTGAGGGGCAGGGGAGGGTGAGTTTTTGCTGCATCTCCCTGAGGTCACTCTGGGTGGGGAGCCATTTGGGTGTCTGGACTCCTCTGGTAGTGAGGGTTAGGTGCTGAGTCCTGAATGTCTTCGTCCCTGCTTGCTTCCTGCTCCCGGGGGACATGTCCTGCCTCTTGTAGGAGAGGTGGGCCTGTCCCTCAGGATCACCTTTGCTACGGCCATCTGGGTCTCCTGCCCCTATGCAGTCTGGCTCACTGGGCCTCATCTTTACACATCCCCACCCATTCCTTTCCACCTGCCTCTCTCTCTAACCAGGTAATATGTATAGAACACCTACTAAGTGCCAGGGAGGGATGCCAAGATGGGTTTATCAGCTTTCTTACAGGGGCCATCTCCTGGCACAGTGGGGGAGATGGCACATAAATGGGAAATGACAGGACAGATTGACAGGTGGTGTGGAAGGGAGCATTGAGGAAGTGAGGCGGACTCTGGATGCAAGGTCAGGGAACAAGGAGGAGGCCTAGTTCACCAGGCAGAGGGGAAGGGCGTGTGCAGAGGCCTGGAGGTGGGGAAGTATGACATGTTGAAGAAATGGTGTTCCTGATAGAACTATAGAATATAGATTGCATCCCAGCACTTTCCTCAGAACCTGTAGTTTCTCACTTACCAGCGCAGAGCCAGGTACCAGGGACCCTCATGTTCCCATGCTGTAGGCACAGAGGGCTTTTGTCACTTGCCTGAGGACACACAGGCAGAGAAGGGGTGAGGTGGCCTCACCTGGCTGCAGTGAGGGCAGGGTGAGAGGCTGGGTCCAGTCAGCAGGGCTCTGTGGACCTTGTTGGGGGAGTCATTAGAGGGTTTTAGGCAGAAGTGTCCCAATGGTCAGGTTTGATCAATTGATTGATCATTCACTCAACAAGTTTTGTGGGGTATTTACTATGTTTTAGGAACTGTCCTAAAGCTTTGGGACATAGCTGTCAACACACGTCCTGCCCCCTTCTCCTGAAGCCCTCCTCAGGTGCCCATCCCTTGATCCTGGTCCCCACCAGGGCTCTCTGGTCTCCTCCCCAGAGAATGGCCAGGCAGGGTCCTTGGTGTGTTCCATGGCTGGGGGACACAGGGTGATGCAGCCCACATCTTTGGGGGTGACAGACAAGCCCAAGAAAAAGTGGGCTGACAGTCAGTGATCCCTGGGTAGATTTCTGAAGTTGAATCTTGGAGGCCTTATCTGGAGAGGAACCTGCCACCTGCCCTCAATGCACAGCCTGGAGTAGTGGAAGGAACACAGGCTTCTAGCCAGGGAGAAGTGGGAGAGCCTGCATCCTCTTGGAAAGTTCTGTAGGTTCTTTAACCTTTCTGTGCCTCAGTTTCCTTATCTCTACAGTGGGGCTAATAACGGCATCTGTCTCCTGGGGCTGTGGTGAGGATGACTGAGGTAATATGCAGACAGCCCTCTTGGTGGGCAGTCAGTCACTAAGATGGCCTCACACTGACCTGGTTAGGTCCCAGCTCTGCACCTCCCGGCTGTCACCCTAACCTTCTTCCCCTCTCAGAGTGGCAGGTTCCTCATCTGTATGATTTGAGCCCCACCACTCCATGCATTTGGTGTGGCACTTATGTGCCTGGCATAGGCTGGGTACTCAGGAAATGTCCATGTTCCGCCCACTTCTCAGGGACAGTTGGCCCCTGATGAGGTAGAGGACAGGCCAAGTGGCCATTCTAAACTTACTAGAATGGTTCAGAGAAAGGACAGAAGGACAGAGTGGCCAGGCTGGCTGTCTAGGAGCCCTCTCTGGGTCACCCTCCCAGGCCCAGCCTGGCTTGGACTGTCCCCACCCCGCCCATTAGCCCAGCTCCCTCCTAAAGTGACCCTCCCCTAGAGGCGTTATTAATAGCCAGGCAGGGCTCGAGTCACAGGCCAAGAATGTTACCCAGTGGTGTGTGGGGTAAGAGGAAGCCGCGCGGCCTGAAGCTGGGCTGGGTGCGGAGAGATGCCTGGGGTGTCATGTGGGCCAACCAGGAGGGCCACCCCCACCCCCATGCTGTTGTCCGTTGTCCCTCTTCCTCCTCCTCCTCTGTGTCCTGCTCAGGTAAGGACCCGCCTGGATGTCTCTGCTCTTTCTGCTCCCAGGGTCACTGCCACTTCTCCTTTCTTCCCCAGCCTCCCCATGGCGTCCACTTCCTGCTGCCCACAGCTGCCACTGGCTGTCAGGGGTGCTGAGCTGCTGGGGTCCCAGGTCCCTGTGCCTGTGCCTCCCCCTATGGGGATGGACCCTTCCCAGGACCCTCGTACTGTCTTGGAGGCGGGGGACTCTGTCTGCCTTGTCCCCTCCTCCATCTGAGACCCACCTGACCCTGACCGGGACTCCCTGCCAGATGCCAGCTGAGCTTTCCCTCTTTTAGGTCTCTGAGTTATTAAAAAAAATGAAAGCGTAAAGCCAAGCTGTCCCATTCTTCTCGGGGCTTATTTTCTTCCCCCTTTCAGACAGCCAGAAGGAAACTATTTTTAGTGCCTAGCGAGCGATGGGGACACCAGTGGTTGGGCTTCACCAGGCCGAGTGGGCAGCCTGAGCAGGGATGGTGGCTTCTGGTAGGCCCCACGGGACGCTGCTTTGTGTGCCTCTGCTCGCTCCTGCTCCCTCGTGCGTGTCTGTAGACGGATGCTGCCAGGCCCTGGGGCGGAGCAGGGATTGCCAAGAAAGAGCCAGTGAGTTGTCAAAACCCCACATGGCCCCAGGAGCTGCTCATGGCCTGGGACCCATGTCCAGGGATGGCCTAACAGGTTCTCAGCTCCTGGGGCCTGTGCTGTCCCCGTGTCATCAGCACATCTGACTTTCCAGGTGACTCTGAGGAGGAGGACATGGGGCTGCTGGAGGTCAGCGTTTCGGACATCAAGCCCCCAGCGCCAGAGCTGGGGCCCATGCCGGACGGCCTGAGCCCTCAGCAGGTCTGTAGGGGAGGGTGGCGGGCGGGGGTCCCAGCCTGCTTCGTGGGGCCGTTCTGGGCGGGGTCCTGAGGGGAAGTGACCAAATGGGTGGGGACTCCTGGGCTGTCTCCTCGCTGGTTGCGTAGGCAGTCCAGATCAGACCTCTGGGTTCTGCACTGTGATTTGGGGGGCAGAGGGGACCCCTCCATCTGGAGTGCTTGTTCCCCCACCACGGCCACCAGAGCAGGTCCTGTTAGCTGTTTCTAGCTAAGGTGCCAGGTGAAGGAAGGGACTGCTGGAAGAAAAGGCTGGGATGCACTGAGCTTCCTAAGTAGGGCAGGCTACGTGTGTGGGCACCTAGCCTTGCCTTTGTCCACCTGTCCTCACGCTGGGCCTTAGAGCTGCTGTGGGTGTCTGCCAGGAGCTGGGGCTCTTAGTGATCTCCTCCTCCCAGAGCATCTCCCTGCGGTCGGGGCGGCCCAGTCATGTTCCCTCCCATCTGCATTTGCCAGCCGTGAATAGGAGGTGAGAGCCCAGTTCCCCTGGCTGTAAGGACACTGAGCAGGATGTGCAGCCAGCTCGGTGCAAGGGATTTGCCCAGTTTTTGGTTGGCAGAAAATGTTGATGTTTGGCCTCTTTTGAAAATCAGGAAGATAGAGCCACGCTGGCCGAGGTTCCCGCCGGCAGCAGCTGGCCAGGGCGGAGGAGGAGCAGCTCCCTCTGGTGCCCTCGCTGACCAATTCACGCCATTCATTCAGCCTGCCTCCCTCACACGTGCCACCTGCCCACTCTGAATGGCGTTTGAGGTGGTGCCACCCACTCCACCCTGCGCCTAGAGACCCAGGCTCCCAAGCTAGGCCTCCCCTCCTGGTGGGGCATGGAGCTCTCTCCCCTGCAGCGTGGTGCCTTTCCGGGTTGGGCAGCACCAGTCCCTCGGACCAGCAGTTAGGTTTCAACTGAGAGGCATTTGGCAAACTCTAGGGATGTTTCTGGTTGTTACTACTGATATCTGGTGGGCAGAGGCTAGGGAAGCTGCCAAAGACCCAGGAAGCATGGGACAGCCCCCACCACGAGGAGTTACTCGGGCCCAGATGTCCAAGTGCTGAGGCTTAGAACTCTGTGCCAGGCGCCGTTCAGACACCTGGGGATTGTTGGCTGTGCAGCCAGCTGTGAGACCAGTTTGCAGGACAGGGGCCTTGCTTGTCTGCCAGGGCTGTGTGGGCCATGGACAGGGCAGTGGCAGATGATATGGAGTCTCGGCAGGGGGAGACTCCAGGGGAGCAGGCAGGGGAGGCAGCCATAGGGATAGGGTAGGGGTCAGCGTCTTCCCAGCCCCAGATCAAGGTGGACAGACTACCCCAGGAGACACCTCACATATGACACCTTTTGCTAGTGACATCCCAACTTTGCGGCACACTAGAGTCACCTGCGAAGATGTAAACATCGCTAAGATCCAAGTTCTGCTCCAGGCCCATGCAGTCTGGGGAGGGAGGCAGGGGACAGTATGACCCCACGCCACCCCAGTGTGCAGCAGCATCAGGGGCCCACTGCTCTGCCACATCCCAGTGAGGGAGGCTGACTGGGCGCTCAGGAGAGGGAAAGGAGAAAGGGCTGGGACTGTTTAGCCAGAAGCAGGGGCCAGTGGAGAGGTGCCAGGGCACCCGAAGGGTTGTCTTGTGGAAGGATTGTTTGGGGTTCTATCCGCAACAAGTGTTGGGCACAGATTTCAGCTCAGTCTAAGAAAAGATTTTCTGTACGGTTGTCCAAAGGGCAGGCGGGCCCTCACCACCACATGGAGAGGTACGATCCGCATCCCCTGGTGTATGCTGGTGAGGGGCTCACCCTGGGGCAAGCCCTCCTCCGTCCCATAGCCCGGGCAGCAGGGTGATTCTCTCAGGTGGGCATGGCGCTGGCAGGGAGGGCAGCCTGCTGGGCCTGATGACGCTTTCTGGCCTGTGCAGGTGGTCCGGAGGCACATCCTGGGCTCCATTGTGCAGAGTGAAGGCAGCTACGTGGAGTCCCTGAAGCGGATACTCCAGGTGTGACTTCCGGGGGTCCTCAGGGCTCTCTGAGCAGAGAGCAGGGAGGGCCCAGAGGGACACTTTACAAGGAGTGTTAGAGGACTGTGGGCAGTTTTAAGGGGAGGGGTCAAAGGCTAGCACTGTTTATGGGGGTAAATAGGACCTTCAAATGGGGGGCACCTAGAACTCCTGATGCCTCATGGGAGTGACTAGTTTCTGAAATAAAGTTGGGATTCTTTGAAATGACTCTTGGAGAGTTGAGGACATATGGCCCCATTTGTGTCTGGAAGGGATCAGGTCTTCCTTGCCAGTTTGGGGCCGGGCCCATGTCCCCCCTGTCATCCTGGGCTCTTTTGAGATGGCGAGGGGTAGGATCAAGCCTCTTTCTCACATCAGGATGCCCAGGGATTGCTAAGCAGATGCCTGGTGTGCCGACCCCAACTACAGTCAAATCCCTGAAGTGATGGCTGTCCTGGGATGTTGTGGGCTATGGGAGTGAGGCTGATAAGAGAGGGGACAGTCAGGGTGGCAGGGTGCTAGTGACACCCAGTCTTCTCCTCCTAAGTTTGGATCCACAGAGAGGGAGCCCAGGCATCAGACAGGTGGTGATGAAAACGTCACCTGCTTCTGACAAAGCCGATTGGAGAGGATGACTCTAGACCTGGGGGCCGAGGGAGCTTCTGGTACCCTTACCACTGTCAGGCCGACGGACTCAGTGACAGGCAGGGCAAACAGGGCCAGCCTCTGTGGAGCTCCCAACTAAACACAGAAGTCATGGGGGTTGGTCATGGTGGCCAAAGAGGCCAGGAGTGCTACAGTCAGGAGGTCCTTCCAGAAGAATTCGTGGGGAGAAGGGACGCACGTCCCCCCACAGGGGACACCATGGTTGGCCGAGTGCTGCATGAAGGTGGGGGCAGCAGGGGAGGCTGTGGCCTGGCCTCTGGCCTCACCTCCTCCTGCCCCGGCAGGATTACCGCAACCCCCTGATGGAGATGGAGCCCAAGGCGCTGAGTGCCCGCAAGTGCCAGGTGGTGTTCTTCCGCGTGCGGGAGATCCTGCATTGCCACTCCATGTTCCAGATCGCCCTGTCCTCCCGTGTGGCCGAGTGGGACTCCACCGAGAAGATCGGAGACCTCTTTGTGGCCTCAGTAGGTGTCCCCAGACTCCTTCCCCAGCCCACCAAGGTAAAACCACAGCCAGCCTGACCCCACAGGTCAAGTATTCTAGCCTCCTGCCTCTGCTGGTCACCTTGTCCATGCCAGGAGAGCCAGAGGGTGGCCAGGCCTCTTGTGTCCTCGGGCCTAGGCTAGTGTGGATGTAGCTCCTTGAAGTGTCCATGGAGATGTCTGCTGGGCCGCGGTACCCCTGAAGCCAGGTCGCTGTTCTGGCTCTGCCCAGGTGGCAGCACCTCTGGGGACTGGGTGGCTTCCTGGCCACTGTGGCCAGATGCTAGGCAGGTTGCAAGCAGTGCTGGCATAGACTACAACCTTGGCCTGGAGAGGACACCCCACAGGCACTGGACCATGACCCAGGCAACCCTGTTTTGTTGCCCTGCTTGGTTCTGCAGCCTCAGGCAGGCCCAGAGCCATCTCTGGAGTGGGGTTCCCCATCTATGGAACAAGGGTGTGCACGAAAGTCTTGTATTTTCCAACCAAAGGTTGTGGGTCCCAGAGATTCATGGGGCAAGGGAGGGACAATTTTGTGGAAATCCACTTTTGATCTACGTTAGGTAGTTGAGTTCTGCTAAAAGAAAAAATTAGTTTTCGAAAACCATAGCATCTGGTAGTTTCCCTAAATAGATCTGACGTCCTGGGTTGGCATGTTGGGGGGCTCAGGTGAGAGGGCCGGTTGACTCCAGGCACATCACCCCCACCTTGGCAACTCAGCTCTGGGCATACCACCCAGCAAAAGGCCAGGAGTGCTGTCCTTGTAGGTGGATGGAGGACATTCTATTTCCTGGACTTGAGGTGGTAGAAGGAACATCTCCCACCTCCCTCTCCTGCCCTCTTCCTCTTTGCATCCATGGGCTTGGGCTGTTGTGCAGGGGAAAGAGACCTGGGAGGCAAGGTTGCTGGGCTCTCTGTGGTCCCACCTGGTCCCTCCTGTTCCCTCGAGCGGGCCTCTTTGCCTCTCTGCACCTGGTTTCCTCACGTAGGTGGGTGATGGGCATATTCACCTCACAGGCTTGTTAGGGTTGTCCAGGCTGTGTCATCAGCTCAGCTTGTGGTCCCAAGTGAGTAGAGGGTGCTGGCCACCCTGCCACTCCCCTGTGTTGAGGTAGCCCGCCCAGCTCACCCCTGCACCTCATTTCAGTTCTCCAAGTCCATGGTGCTAGATGTGTACAGTGACTACGTGAACAACTTCACCAGTGCCATGTCCATCATCAAGAAGGCCTGTCTCACCAAGCCTGCGTTCCTCGAGTTCCTCAAGGTGGGCCTTGATTCACCAGGGCATTGGGTTGGCTGGGAGGGGGGTGGGTGCTTGGTGGGAGGAGCATTGTGACCCCAGCTTTGGGTAATCTCCTCCCAGCTTTGTGCTGGACACCTCCCCTCTGACCTTGGGGCAGCCCCCGTCCCATGGGAGTAAAATTGTTCTCTCCCGCCTGCTAGGAGGAGGGTCAGTGCCTGCAAGGTAGCTCGGGAGCCTAGAGCCATGGCAGTGCAGAAGGGAGATCTGTGCCATCTTCCACCCCCTGTGTGTGCAGGCGGGTCTGCGGGATAAACCCAGTGGTCTTGCACCAATCCTTGGTGGGCTGCGGCTCTGGGAATTACTGGGCACAGGATGCAGGGGCGACACAGGCAGCAAGTGCTGGGGCCTTAGTGGGAGAACCCACTGCTCCCATTGAAGCAGGTTTCTCAAAGTGGGGTGCCATCTGACAGGAGCCCTGGCCAGGGCAGGGTGGGATTGTGACACCTGGAGATAGAGGAGAGGGTATTCCAGGTTCAAGGACAGTGGGGTAAATGTCAAGGGTGGGCGGGTTTGGCCAGACTGTGAGAACATTGGTGCCTGGTGGGGAGTCCTGGAGGGAAGATCCGAGTGTGCACAAAGAAAGGCAGCTGAGTGTGGTAATATTTCAGGCAATGGGGAGCCATTGAGGAGTTTTGAGCTGGGGCAGACAGAAGTGGAGGCTGATGGAGAAGCTGTCGGGTTGCAGGGGTCAGGGCCTGAAGCAAGGTGGTGACAGCTGTGTTGATGGAGGGTGAACAGATGCAGGAGACAGGGCAGCTCCCCTGTGTCCTACCCCTCATGCTTGCCTGGGCTATCTGCGTTTAGTTCAAGTTGAGGGAAAGGTTGCCTTGGCTATTTCTAGAAATCTGACCTCTTGTGTAAGTTGCCACATTTTCCAGTTACACATTTAGGTCACATTCCTTAAAATGACTGTTTTAGTCTCCTGAGGGAGAGGGGCTGTGCAGGGACCTCCAGTGGTGATGGTGAGGGATCCCCAAGGCTAAACAAGAGTCCTGGGGCCTGGGGAGAGGAGCTCGGGAGGGGACCGTGTCTGGGCCCTGGGGCGCTAAACGATTGACCTTGTCTCCCACAGCGCCGGCAGGTGTGCAGTCCGGACCGCGTCACCCTCTACGGGCTGATGGTGAAGCCCATCCAGAGGTTCCCACAGTTTATCCTCTTGCTTCAGGTACCGCTGGAGATTCCAGCAACCATGACCCACAGGGTGCAGCCTGGTGTGGGAGGAAGGGGGCCTGGGCTCTCATCCAGGACTTCCTTAGCCATTTTTAAGTGCGTTCCTCAGTGGTGTTAATTATTGTCACATGCAGCCATCACCATCCTCCATCCTAGAGCTTTTTCATCATCCCAAACTAAAATTCTGTCCCTGTTGACCTAAGAACTCACCTTTCCCTCTGCCCTAGCCCTTTGAAACCACCATTCTGCTTTCTGTATCTACAAACTTGACTACTCTAAGTACCTCCTATCAGTAGAATCATACCATATTTGTCTTTTTGTGACCGCTTATTTCAGTTAGTGTAATACCCTCCAGGTTCACCCGTGACGTGTGTGCAGAATTTCCTTCCTTCCGAAGGCTGATTAATACTCCTCTGTATGGGCAGGCCTCATTTTGCTTACTCATCACCCGTGGATAGCTGGATTGCCTCCACGGTTTTTTGGCTGCTGTGAATAATGCTGTGAACATGGGTGTACAGATATCTCTTTGAAATCTTGCTTTCAGCTCTTTTGGGTGTATTTCCAGAAAGGTCTGCATATTTGTTTTATTTTACTTTTTCTATTCATTAGCTGTTTCTCAAGGTCTTATTCTGTGTCTGGTACTGTCCTGGCTATAAGCTGAGCCCTTTATGAGGCTTTGCCCCAGGTGTGGGGAGTGTCTGTCCTGGGGTGGGCTTCTCAGTCTCTGCTCTCTTGCCCGCCCCCCCCCCCCCCCCAAGGACATGCTGAAGAACACGCCCAGGGGTCATCCTGACAGGCTGTCACTCCAGTTGGCCCTCACAGAGCTGGAGACTCTGGCTGAGAAGTTGAACGAGCAGAAGCGGCTGGCTGACCAGGTGGCAGAGATCCAGCAGCTGACCAAGAGCGTCAGCGACCGCAGCAGCCTCAACAAGGTGAGCCCAGGACCTCCCACCCTCACTTGTCCTCACCTGCCCTGCATCCTTAAGGCTCCCCTGTGCATGCGCCGCCTGCCCCGCGGCCACCCACTAGGTGGCACTGTTCTCTGAGGAGGGGAGTTCTTGCTTTTCAAAGTCCGCAGACCTGACTTTGAGGTTTGGATTCCGGACAGCCTCCCCACATTCATTACTAATCGTGTTGTTTTAGGAGAAATGCTGATTTTGTTCATCAGGATAATTTCCAGTAAAGACACCAGAAATGATGGTCTGGCATTGTGGTTATACAAGTGGCCTCTGAAGTCAGCATCTGGGTTTAAGTCCAGATTTTGCCTTGGATATGCGCTGTATGGCCTTGGGGGAATCACTCAACCTCTCTGAACCTCACTTGTTCCTTCTGAAAGGAGGAGCATTCAGTAGCAGCTGATCCCAGGCCTGCTGAGGGGCAAATGAGGGAGCTGGCACAGCAGCAGCCTGAGAGTCCTTAATAGAAGAAAGATGAAAAATCTATGCCACATTTTGGGATTACAGTTTGGGAACATTCTAGGGAAAAAATCTTGACAGACTTGAGAATGAGTCCGTAGAGAATCGGGTTTTGAAGCACAAGGTCACACCACTGCGTTGCCTGTTGGTCTCTGTGGGGTCCCAAAAGCAGAATTGAGGCTAGTGGCTGGTGGCTCCTGGGAGGGTGATTTTAGTGGTATAGGGAAGGAATTTCTAATGGTCCAGAAGGGACTTTCAAGAGAGATGGCAGCCTTTCCGCACGCAATGCACTTTACAGTATAGCAAACTCTCTAACCTGTTGCCATCTTTGACCTTCACGACAGCTCTAAGAAGTGGGGCTGGGTCCCAATCTCTTGTAGGGCGACAGCTAAATTCCAGGCATCCCTCATATGATGACTCTTGGGCTTCAGGCCATACTCAGGCTGGAGGTGTACTCTGGGGCCCATGCAGTATTTTTAAAGACCTAGAAGTGGTTGCCAACATTTAAAAATAGGGCGATGTCCCATAAAATTCAGACTTGTGGGTCTTTTGGAAGGGTTGGAGGAGTTGGTATGCTGGCCCTCCTTCCTGTGTGGCACTGCTCACCTGAGTAGTGGCTGTCCACTTCCCTTCATCCTCACCCACCTCTTCCTGCTGGTGCTACCTATTGCCCCTAGAGGTGTCTGGGTTGGCTTCACCTATTCCAGGAGGGCAGGGCTGGGGAAAACAAGGTGGGCAGAGGATGGAGCCCTCTCTTTGGGGGTGTCCCCACCCAGGACCACTCAGGGTGTTCATTAGTGGGAGAGGTCATTTCTCCACCCCTTACCCCCAGGCAGGACTAACTCAGTTGCTACACACAAGGTCCCTAGTTTGGACTGTCCTTGGAGAAATAAACTTTAGTCCAACCACAGCCACCTGTGCTGGTCCTGGCACTCGGGAAGTTTCTCCTCTGTCCTCATTCTCAGTTCTCTTTGCTGTGACCAAGAGGCTTTCTCTGCTTTGCCTTCCCCTGGCTCGTGCATCTGTGCTGCTACAGCGGGAAGAGACTGCTGGGAGCAGGAAATCGATGCTGTAGTGTTTGTCCTGGGAAGAGCCATTCTGTTCTCCGTTGCTTTGTCCTATAAAGGCAAGGGCAGCAGCGTGTGGTGGGCACAGGCTGGAGGTTGGGAGCCTGTTTGATGGCAGGCAAGGGACTAAAGGCTCTGAGTTTCTCCATCTGTCAAATGGGGCTGAACTGGATACGCATGTGATGTTGAGAAGTGTGACGTGGGGTTGCACTCTGTGCCTCCCCCTCCTGGGCCCTCCTCGGGCACTCCTGGTCGGTTCTGAGACCTGTTCAGTGAGGTCCCTGTCACCACCATCAAGGGAGAAGCGGAAACGAAAGTGAGTGTAGCCGAAAAGGGAACCACGCTGGCTATTTCAAAATGGACTACTCTGGAGTCTCCAGAGGGATAATTGTGCAACATCCGTGTTTTCTTTTCTTTTCTTTGAATCTGCCTGAGGGGCAGGGGATGATTGCCTGAGCCCAGGGGACTTTCCTCTTTCAAGTTGTGGGTATGTCACACTTGCAGCCTTCTGTAGGGGCCCTGCTGTCTTCAGAGTCTGAGTAATGTCTTTGTGAGCTGGCACACAGCCTGTTTGGGGGAAACAGTTGGGGAAGTCCAGCCTTAGTGGCCATGGGAGACTCCAAGTCCTCCTGTGTGTTAGCAGCAGTGGGTCTCTCCTCTGGCTCCTGTCGCACACCGTGCAGTGGCCTGGTTCAGGGTTCAGTGGACATGGCTTCGCTCCATCTTGTACTGTCTGTCATTCATCAGGGGTACAGTCTTGGCAAGGCCCTGTGGCCCCAGAATCTCAGTTTCCTCATCTGGGAAGTAGGGATCGCCTCCCAGGACGATGGAGCCAATTCAGTGAGATATGGATACTGAGGGCCACTCAGGGCACCCGGCCCACAGCAGGTGTTTGGTCCCTTTCAGACTTTTGGTTGTGTGTTGACTTGGGAGAGATGATTCTTTGGAGAGCAGCAGCGGTCTCTCCAGAGGAGGCTTTGGGGGTCATCGGTCCCTTTTTCAGCTAGGATGGGGAAGAAAGGGGGAAATACTGCTTGTCATCAGAGTCACAGGTTTGGGAAGTGAATTTTGCCAAGCATCCTTCCCCCTAAAATATTCCTTGTTAGGAAAAAGGATATTTTCCCACAGTGTGCCTGGCTGGGTGGGTGGTCCCTATACTGGCAGAAGGGTCTTGGTGGCCAGCCCGAGATGGCAAATGCCTGCTCAGGTGCCCTGGGCTTCTCAGATGATTTGTTATTGACTGACAGATCCGTCCCAACCCTCATGAGGCCGTCAAAGAGGTGGGACTGGTCAAGGCTTCCAGTAGGTCAGGGTGCAGCACTGGGACTGGCTCGCAGGCCAGGCGTCTCCTGTACAAGGCTGTGCCTCTCCACCACGAAGACCATCATGGACAGTGGCTGTCTGTGGGGTGCCCATCGTGTGCCACATGTGGGGCTGGCCTCAAGAGCCTGTAATGTGTGTGGTCACACACAGCCCATGCCTAACAGGTCCCCATTCTTGGTGTAGTGTTCTGCTATAGCTGTCTTGAAATTTGTTAGTAGGTTTTAAATGAGGGCCTTTGTTTTCATTCACGCTGGGCCTTGGAAATCAAAAACAGACCCAGTCAGATGTCTGTTACCTTGTGTGACCTTGGCAGTAGAGGTCATTGCACCCATTTGACAGCTAAGGAAACTGAGGCTTGGGCAGGTGAAACGACCTGCCTTGAGGGCTTCATAGCTGAGGAGTGGGGCCAGGGTGGGGCTAGTCTCTGTGACTGCAGAGCTGTGTCCTTGACAGTGGCAGTGGTGCAAGGTGGCCACAAGGAGTGGCTGGCGATGGCTGGCTCCCCTGAGAAGGTGGTGCTGGCTGCTGGGCCCTGTGGGTGCAAGGTTGGGTAGTCCAAGACGTCTCCAGTGTGGAGACCCCAATGTGTGTTTCTCTGGTCGTCTTCCCCAGTGCATCTTGGCACCCAGGGCTGGAGGGCGTGGCCCGCCTCCTCCTCTGCTTCTCCCAGCCTGCTGTCCCCTTTCTGCACTGGAGGAGGATATGGGTTTTTGGCTAGGTAAAGCCCCCTGGGCTGCAATGCTGACATTGACTCCCCTGCTCCCTTCCCCAGCTGTTGACCTCGGGCCAGCGGCAGCTGCTCTTGTGTGAGACACTGACGGAGACTGTGTATGGTGACCGTGGGCAGCTGATCAAATCCAAGGAGCGTAGGGTCTTCCTGCTCAATGACATGCTGGTCTGTGCCAACATCAACTTCAAGTAAGTGGTCTCCGCACCCTGGAGACCCCATCCTGTCCTACCCCAGTCTCTGGCCGGACAGCTCTGTGGGGAGGCCCACGTGAGTTCAGTGTAAGCCTCTGATGTTCTGCCGTCTCTCCCATCCCTCTCTATCTGCTCTGCCACTGGTCCCAGCAATGGGAAGTGTCTGGAGACATCATTGGCAGCCCCTGGCCTTGGGCAGACCCACTGTATGGAGTGGTCTGCTGTGCAGCACTGTGGCGGGGAACTGAGTGATCTTTTTTGATCACATTAAAATTCAAGAGAGTTTCCATTGTATCCAACCAAAATCCCTGCTGCTTTAACTCAGACCTGTTTCCCTCTGGCCAGATTGCAGTGTGATTTCAACATGAGTCTTTGCCTTTCCCCCACAGCCCAGAGCATCTTCTGCTTACAGGAGCCTGGGTCCTAGTTCTAGACTAGATGTTGTAGAAAAATGTCCAGAGCTCAGCTTCTGGGCTTTCCCTGAGAAAGCTGGAGCCCCAGAGTGGGGCAAGGGTGACGCTTTGGCTAGGGTGCCTGTTGGTTGGATCAGGTCTCTGGGCTTACACAGGGAGGTCCCATTGAGTTTGAGACATTTGGTCGTCTTGAAAATTTAGGAGACCCAACATTCTGGGCCCACAGTGCCTGAGGCATAAGGCCTGGAGCTGGGGCACATGCCCTACCCTTGTTCAGCACCTCCCACCCCTGGCCAAACTTACCCACTCACATCCCAGGCTTGGCTCTGTAGCTGTCAGGGGTTAGGATCCCCTGCCAAATGCTCTCTAAGAACTCCAGGTGTGACCTCTCTAGCTGGGCCCTTAGTAGAACCTCTGCTCTCAGTATTTGACAACACTTTAAAAGGCATCATAGAAGCAACAGTATGGCAGTGATCACTGAGATTCAAAAGGGAAAACAATCCCAGCCCTATCTCCCTCTTTCCAGCTGTGGGGGAGGGGGGTTGGAGATGGAGGCAAAGCCTGATTTATACTCTGCACTGGAGTGAGCTTGTTCCTGTGCACAGCCATGGCGCGGATTTAGGGGGAGAAAACCAGGGGACCTGTGTGCTCACTTGCCACCTACCCACTCATTTATGGGTCCACTGAGCTTTGAACAAGACCCAGCCCCTGCCTCCAGGAGCTTGTGGCCTGGTGGGGGACTTGGGCAAGAAAGGCTATGCCACGATAGTGGGTGTGGGCAGTGCTCCTAGCTGACCCATTCATTCATTCAAGTACTGTGATTCTTTTTTTTGGAGGCAGAGTCTCAAGCCATCGCCCTGGGTAGAGTGCCGTGGCGTCACAGCTCACAGCAACCTCAAACTCTTGGGCTTAAGCAATTCTCTTGCCTCAGCCTCCCAAGTAGCTGGGACTACAGGTGCCCACCTCATCACCCAGCTATTTTTTTGTTGTAGTTATCATTGTTATTTGGCGGGCCTGGGCTAGATTCAAACCTGCCAGCTCCAGTGTATGTGGCTGGCGCCCTATCTGCTGAGCTACAGGCGCCGAGCCTCAAGTACTGTGATTCTTAAGTCCTATTTATGTCCTGGGCTCCGTGTAGTGCCAATGAGATGCTGGATATCCTCTCTGTCCTTCAGCTCCTCAGAGGGTTACAAAATGGGGTGCTAGTGGCCCAGTTTGGGGGAATCAGTTTTGGTGATTTGGGCTGTCACTTAAGCTAGTGGAGCCTCCGTGTCCTTGTCTGGGATTATATATGCTGCCCAGTAGGGCTGTCATGAGAAGCAGAGATGAAAGAAGAGCCAGCCCAGGGGAGGCCGTCTGTGTGGTCCCCTCTATCTATACTTGGCCTCTGACAACATGAGCTCCTGGGAGGCTGCCCTTCCACTCCTGATGTCCAGCCCTTGGCTGGCTCCCAGCTGGTCTCAGCCCCCATAAAATTCACTCAGTCACAGTAACAACCTCCCTTTCCTTCTTGTTTTTTTCTTCAGGCCTGCCAACCACAGGTAGGTTCGGTGGGGTGGGGGTTCTGGAGGCATGTGGTTCTGAATCTGGGGCTGGGGCCTGGGCACGCTGGTGCTTCTGCCCGAGCAAGGGCTCCCTGCTCTGCCTGGCTTGGTCTGGCCTGAGGGCTTGAGCTTGGGCTGCGTGTAGCCTGGCTGAACTGGTGTGCCAAGGAGTGGAGCGCTGGTCTGGCCCTGGGGCGGGGCCAGTTCGGGCTCTCCAGGGCCACATCCTTTCTGTCCTGGCAGGGGCCAGCTGGAGATCAGCAGCCTGGTGCCCCTGGGGCCCAAGTACGTGGTGAAGTGGAACACCGCGCTGCCCCAGGTGCAAGTGGTGGAGGTGGGCCAGGATGGCGGCACCTATGACAAGGACAACGTACTTATCCAGCATGCTGGCGCCAAGAAGGCCTCTGCAGTGGGTCAGGCCCAGAGTGAGTATCTGTGCCACTGCTGCCCCCGCCCCCACCCATCCCAGCCCCGGCTGCTCTGCCCAGGCTCAGTGGTCCCTGCTCAGGAGCCCGCACGCAGGCTGATGGGCAGCTTGCCTGAGAAGCTCTTGCTGGCTGTGCTGCCCCCTGCCCCGCTCTCTGTCTCATGTTGCTGCTGGCTCCATGGCCTGCTGTGGCAGCGTCCTGGCTGCTCTGCCTTCCCCACCCCTGCACTCTTCCTGTCCACTTCTGCCCACTCCAGGTTCACTCTTTAAAATGCAGGTTTTAGGCCAGGTACGGTGGCTCACATGTGTAATCCTAGCACTCTGGGAGGCCAAGGGGGATGGATTACCTGAGATCAGAGGTTCGAGACCAGCCTGAGCAAGAATGAGACTTCATTTCTACTAAAAATAGAAACACTAGCCGGGTATAGCGCCTGTAGTCTCAGCTACTCAGGAGCATGAGGGTCACTTGAGCCCAAGAGTTTGATGTTGCTGTGAGCTATGATGACGCCATGGCACTCTATTCAGGGTGACAGAGTAAGACTCTGTCTTAAAAAAAAAAAAAAAAAATTAAGACAAAAAGCCAAAATGCAAGCTAGCAGAGGCCAAATCTGTGTGTCGCCCCCTGCTCTGGGGGCTCTTACTGCTTGTCCTGGGGCCCCCCCGCCTGCTTCCACCACCCCTCACTCTGTCCCTCCTCTCCTTGCTTTGGCCACACTGGCCTCTCAGCTCCTGGGTGGGCCACACCCCACCCTTCCTTCCTCTGAGCCTTCTCCCCTGTGCACTAAGCTCAGCTGCTGTTTGCTCAGAGAAGCCTTTGCTAAGTCCTGCGGCTGGGCCCTTCTGCCCTCTTGGCTTCCAGTTGCATTTTCCGCTTTATTGGTGATCACTTGATTGATGTCTCCCCGTTTAGTGTGACTGTTGCCCTCACCGGGTGTTAGTAGACGTTCCTAGAATCCTCACAGGTTGGCTGCTAAGTTGCAGGGCTAGCAGGAAGAGCGCCGTGCCCAGAGGCACCTTCCATGACAGGAAAAGCACTTGGGTTTCACTTCCTTTCTGTCCACTGGCTGACCCAGGAGGGTGCCTCCCAGGCTGTATACAACTGTGGAAACTCTAGGGAGAGATTGCACCATCTACTCTCGCCATCTGGGGGGGGCTGGGGCGGGACAGCTGTGCCCACTTGCACATGCATCTCCTTCCCCACCTCAGGAAGAGCCGGGAAGGTCCTGCCCCCAGAGGCACTTTGGGCCCTAATTAGACCATGCCTTCCTTCCCAGTGCTCAGGGCTGGCACCCTGCAACCCTTCTTCGGCACCCCTGACTTGTTGGCACCCGCGTTCCTCGAATTAGAGTCATGTACTGCCAGGCCCCTTCTACCGGGGAACAGAAGTTCTTGTTGAACCCCAGTTGACCTTAGGTGATTTTTTTTATCATATTGTTATTCAAATATATACAATTACAAAATTCGGTATAATCAACTCCTTATGCTTACAGCCCTTTAACAACCATAAAACCAAAACAAAATCACAGATTGAATAAAAATAAAGCTACGAAGCAATCAAGTTCAAATTAATAGCATTAATTTAATGTGATGGATGACGTCGTTTTGCTGAAACCAAATTGCTCACAACATGGTTGTGGCAGTCTGGTTCTTCCCACTCTCACGCCCGTGCTGCCTCGTCCCTGTGCCACTGTGTGCCCCTGCCACCTCATGCCCATGTCACCTCCTTCTTGTACCAAAAGGCACCTTATAGAGATCTGCATTTCCCACCAGCACCCCCTCTGGGTTGCTGCAGAGCCCTCCTATCCTCTACATTGCTGGACGTGTCGTTCACACCCCAAGCCTTCCTTGCTCTTTGCTTGTTACCTGAGGACCATTTAAGCCCGTGGAAGGTCCGTGGAAGCCCTGACATCCCATGGCAGAACATGGGCATATGTTTTTTGGATAATCACAAATGAAAACCTCAAATAAGGCTTTCAGTCCACCCCTGTAGCACCTCACATGAGTGCAGCTTGAGAAACTATGGCCCAGAGAACACAGTCCAGGTTCTTACATGGCATTCAAGGCTTTCCCCACATGGTTCTGGGGGCCAATCCCTCCTGCTCTCTTTGCCACCTAACCCTGAGCCCCCTGTGCTCCACTTGTGTCACCCCCCAGAGATCTGGGCCCCTCAGCCCATCCCTTTCCCATCACCTTGGTATGTTTCTCTCCAGCACCTTCCTCCACCTGCTGTTAACGATTGCTTCCTGCCCCACCTCCCTGCCCCAGGCTCATCATCTCCATGAGAGCAGGGATCCTCTCTGTCTTGTTTGCTGCTGTCTCTCCCATCCCTGCCATAGAACTGGAGCATAACAGGCCCTCAGGATGTCCCTGGACAACTCACCCTTCATGGGCTTCCTGAAGCCCCGGTGCCTTCCACATGCTCTTGTCCCTCTCAGGAGAGCCCAGCACACGCCCGGCCCCACACAGACTGCTCGTATCTCAGTGCCAGCTGGTTCTCAGTCTTACGGTCTCCTGAGACCTTTCACACAGACTGTCCGTGGCCTGGATCCTGGAGTTAGACTTCACCTCCCAGTTAGACAGGGAGCTCCATCAGCATGAGAACTGGAGGATGTTTCCTTCCGGGGCCCCAGTGCCACGGCCCTAGGGCAGCAGCTCTTCTCTTGCACCGTGAGTGGGTGATTGGCATCTTGTGGGTGGCTTCTCCACCCCAAGGCTGAGTCGGGTCTCTTTTCTGCCCAGATAAGGTGTACCTCGGCCCCCCGCGCCTCTTCCAGGAGCTGCAGGACCTGCAGAAGGACCTGGCTGTGGTGGAGCAGATAACCCTCCTCGTCAGCACGCTGCACGGTACCTACCAGGTGTGCGGCGCCAGCCTGGCCTCCTCCCTGCGGGCAGTATCCAGAAGGCAGGGCCAGGAGGGCTCCTCTCTCAGCCCAGGCACTAAGGCGCCCCTGGCTTCTGAACCCCCATGACCAGCAGTCGTGGCTAAAGCTCCATGTCCCTGCTAGAGGTCTAGGGTGCGGCCCCTGGTTCAGGCTGAGCAGAGCCTGGCTGCCTTAGGAACTTTTGGGGTGCTCTATACAGTGGCCATTTGGTCCTGTGGCCCCTTCTTGGGCCTCTGCTCAGCTTGGAGAGGAAGCTGCCGGGAGAGCGTGTCCCTGAACCCAGGGTCCGGAAGTCCAGAACCTGGGGACTTAGCCTCAGGCTGTGGCTAAACGTGTAGCACCAGGGAGGCTCCGGGACTTCTTCCCAGTTCTTCCCCTCCTGGGTGCTGTGATTGCTGTAGGATCTGGTGTGGCTTTGGGGGAGCTGTGTGATGACCTCTGGTTTCCTGAACCTAGAACCTGAACATGACTGTGGCTCAAGACTGGTGCCTGGCCCTGCAGAGGTTGATGCGGGTGAAGGAGGAGGAGATCCACTCAGCCAACAAGTGCCGCCTCAGGCTCCTGCTTCCTGGGAAGCCGGACAAGTAAGAAAAGGGGAATGTGGGGGAAGGGCTGCTGCCTCTGCCGGGCCACCAGTGGAGTGGGGAGGGTGCTTGGGGAGTCACTGGAACGGTTCTGTTTGTCAAGATTGCCATGATGGGTGTGGATACGTATGTGTTAAGGATGTGCTCAGGGCAGCCCCTGGCACGTGGTATGTGCTCATGAAAAGACTGTTGAATGAATAGATAAATGAATGACTGCATGAACACACGCCATGTTCATCACCGGGTAAGCCCACGCCCCTGTTAGGATGCTCACTCTGCCACTGGTTGGTCCCATTTGTGCCATGACCTTGTGAGTCCCTGGACCCGACCCTGGGACTCTTCTTTGCGGACCCCACCTCCCTGCCAGAACTGCCCCACTTTCAAAGGCCCACCACAGGGGAGATGCTCATAGACCCCAAGCTGATGTTTGTAGAGTTGACAGAGTTAGCTGCCTGGCCTGGCAAGGACCGGGAGGGGAGCCTGTCTGGTTCTCTTATGGCTCTGTAAGATGTTTCATCTTATCCCCATTTCACAGATGAGGAAAGTGAGGCTCAGAGAATTGCGTGAGAGGCTAAAGGCTGCACAGGAAGGGGCAGAGCCAGGTCCTGATGGGGTCTGACTCGCAGTAAGGGTCTCAGAGCCCAGATTTTGGTCCCCAGGGAGGGGTCATGGTGGGGACAGGGTGTCATAGTGACTACAGGGAAGAGAAGGTCACTGCCCTGTTGTGTGGGCAAGGCTGTGGGTTTGGGTGTGGGAATCAGCAGCCTTGAGTTTGAATCCAAATCTGCCACCTCTCTGCTGATGGCCTAGCTGCTCCCTTCTTTCTGAGCCCCGTTCTTTTCATGCACTCTGACCACCTCCTGGGGTTCTCCCAGGATGGTCTATGGTGGAGACCAGACCCCAAAAGACTCCAAAGGGGTCCCAGCTGCTCCAAGGTGAGACAACAGCAATCTCCGGCTGCCCCAAGCTTGCGCCTAACCCCATTCATTCATTTCTTCATTCATTCGTGTGTCCCTCAGCAAACACTTCTTGAGCAGCTGCCCCATGCCAGGTGCTAAAAACAGACCCAAGTGAGACCCATTTCTCCCTCCCTCCAACACTTCCTGAGTAGCTGCCCCATGCCAGGTGCTAGAAACAGACCCAAGTGAGACCCATTTCTCCCTCCATGGTCAGACATGTTAGGTATCTGACAAGTCGTGTGGACAGCTGATTGCTGGGTGACCAAATGGAGGGGTACAGTCTGCAGAGACTCTGCCAGGCACAAAGCCAGAGGCTCCTAGGGCTGGGCTGGGGAGTGTGGCCTGGCCACTCTGGCCAGGTGTCTGCCTCTTGGGGCCAGAGCAGGTGGAGGGACTCCTTCCCCAGGGGTTGAGGTTTATCAGGCCACCAGCCTCTTTGGCCACCTTTGTGCCCTTCTCCAGGACACAAGGGTTGGAAGGAGCACAGGGTGACCAGGCCCTGGTGCTGGACACTCATGCTCCCCAGCCTCACCCTTCTTGCTGCAGGTCTGGCCGCCCCATCAGCTTCATGGTAGTCTTCATCACCCCCAACCCCCTGAGCAAGATTTCCTGGGTCAACAGGTTGCATTTGGCCAAAATCGGACTCCGTGAGTATAGTCCCAGGGACAGCACCTTGGGGGGCAGGGTGCAGAGTGCTAAAGTTTGGGGTACATGAAGGCATGCATGCATTCAGGGTTTGTGGGAGACATGGAAGTTTCTGAGCTGGAGGGAGGTGGTGCAGGGGAAGAACAGCTGGAGCTGGAGTTCTGAGTCCTGGGGCTCTGCTGTGTGACCTTGGACAGGTCACTTCCCCTCTCTGAGCCTCACATTCCTATTTGTGATATGGTAGAACTTGACAGAAAGTAAATTCCTCTCCAGAGAGGAGAGGGCAGTGCAGTGTGACTGCTAAGGGTTTTGTGGTGAAGGTGATGGCAAGTTCTAATAATAGTAGTGGTGGTCACCCAGCTCTGTGACTGTACTAAAAACCAATGAAGTACATACTTCAAAAGGGTGGATTTTGTGGTAACTGAATTATATCTCAACAAAACTGTTGTCCCCAACATGATATATAGCAGCGATTCTCAACCTGTGGGTTGTGACATTAAAGGGCGGCGGCATTAGGAAGGTTGAGAACCGTTGATATATAGGGACTAAACTGCTTCTTAACCAAAGACCTCTATTTTTTTTTCCTTTCCATGTATCCCATAATACTAATACAAATAAATGGATATTTGCTGAGTACACCCGTGTGGCAGCCACTTTTCTGAGCATTTTGCATGCATCTTTTTCACTTCACATGCGCTGTAACCCTACAGTTAGGTCTGTTGTGAACCCCTTTGTACAAGTGAGGATTCTGAGGCTCAGAGAGGTACAGGGACTTGGCTGAAGTCACACAGCAGGAAGGGGCAGATCCGGGATTCAGACCTTGGGAAGTCTGTCTCCTGTCCATTCTACTTCCTCCACTTGGCGAGGGTCTGCCTGCCAAACCACACTCATTAAGCTATAATTACTTTATTTGTCCATTTTTGGAATTGCTGCAAGCCCTCTGCCCTTGCCAATCAGTGCTATTATTTCCTATGATGCCCTAGAATTCCTATTTGCTGATAGCTAGGACTTTTTTTTTCCTTTTCCTTTTTGGTTTTGTTTCTCATGTGATCTTTTTATAGACCAGTATATATTTCCAATAAGTTTTAAAACATTTCTGGAAAGAAGTAAAGACCTTTGTTATTGGCTTTCATTGATTGAAAAACCAAAGTGTTTATTGAATCTCTGCAGTAATTTCAACCGTGGCAGAAAAAGCAATGACAGAAAGATAAAGACCCCTGCCCTTAGAGGACCTAAGATTTATGAAGGGGGTGGACATTAAATGGGGAGCAAATCAGCAGGGAAGGGTCGTGCTGTGGGGCTGTCACTGAGTGTGGGGTCAGGGTTGTCCTCAGGGAGGGCTTCAGAGGTGTGACACCTGATGCCAGGCAAAGATGTGGGCAGGGTGACCCAGGCGTGGGACCAACCAGCACAGAGGTCCTGAACTGGGGGATAAAAGGAAGACCAGGGTGGCCAGCGCTGGAGAAGGAAGGGGAAAGTAGGTGGGTGGGTAGTTTGAAGGTGGGGGGTACAGGCTTAAAGCCAGGGTGTGATGGGTAGCGGCTTGCTGTAGCATTGAGAGCCTGACCATGTCACAACCCGATTTCCATTTAAGCATGTGTGAGAGGCCACCGCAGGGGCAGGTCTGGCAGCGGGGTGGAAATGGGGAGCAGGTGTGGCTGTGGGGTAGCCTGGGTCACAGACTTCTACTTGGCCCGTCCATCCTTGGATCTGGTGCTGATCTTGCTTGAACCTCTGCTGGATGTTTCCGGGTGGCCGGGAGGGCTTGGGAAGGTGGAGGAGGGATTGTAGGCAAAAGCTGCGCCATCCCTGGCAGAAGACTGAGCATTCTGGCCCCTTGGAGGGTCTAAGGCGGCTTCCCCACTGGACCTCAGGCCCCGCACTTCCCTCCCTCCCCCACACACCAACTCCACCTTGGGACGTGCCCGAGACCTGTGCAGAAACCTGCTTTCTAGGCAGATAAAGCTCCCATTTGAACCCCCATGCTTTGCAGTGCGGGGCTTGGTGCTGGAGTGACAGGGTAGTCCCAGTTCTCAGTGCCTGTGAAGACGCTGCCTTATCTTTTCGCAGTTTCACTGCAGCAAAAGTTTTAATGGAAGAAGAGTCATTTGAAATCTTATTTGAATGCCTGGGTTCCCCTGGGGCTTGAATAATTTGTTCTTTTTATTTTGCCAGTTTTTTTTTTTTTTATCTGCAGTGCTGGTTATGGGGTGGGTGTGGATAATATGAGCCTGTTTGAAATAGAATATGTTAAAAACATTTATTCACAAAGGATTTTTTTTTGCTATGATTTTTTTTTTTCCCGTATCTTCCTCCCTCTCTGACTCCAGTGTGCCAGGATCATAATCCACTAAGATTGAAGAAGGAGAGCTAAGATGAGGGAACCTGGGAGCTGGAAGGGTATTTAATTCCCTAGGGAATCCGGGGTTCAAGCCTCAGTATGGCCATCACCGTGCTGGGGATTCTTGGGAAGGCTGGCCTCAGCCCTGAGACCAGCTTTCCATCTGTCACTTGGACTAGATCTCTAAGGGACCTTTCTCTGTTGTATTCAGGATCTTAGGTTTGAGAAGTGGTAAGGAGTAATTCTTGGCAGCAGGTAAAGTGTAGCCAGACAGCTAGGTTCTGTTCCCAGATGCCTTGGATTTCCCAGTAGAATATAGGGAAAATGCATCCTGCACAGGACTCTTGTGAAGGTGTGGGGAGACGGTGCCTGGGAAGACAGCAGTGCCCCTCACCCGGCACATGGGGGCAGAGAGGCAGGCTCCTAGATAAGGCATGACTACATCTCACAGGTGGGGAATGGCCCATCAGAGATCACACATAATTCAGTGCAGAGCAGGACCAGGCTACCCACCCCCTCACTGTCTGTACCAGTTGGTCTCCCATTCTTAGAGGTTCCACAGGAGACTTGCAGATGGAAGGCCACTAAGAAAGAAGAGGTGAGGCTGGGGCTTCCTGACCACCAGCTCCCAAAGTCCTGCATCCCTGGGCCTTCCATTCCACAGGCTCTCCTTGTTTGCACCTCCTATAAGAAGTTGGGCCTGATAGGCCACAGGCTGGTCTCATGCTCAGAGGGACATATCCACGTGGCTGCATGGAGGGCCTACTGGGTCCACCTTGGTCACCTCTAATTGGGGTTACTTCTCCAGCCCACAGTCATCATAGTAACCCTGACATTCCTCCTGTGGCTGGGCCCTGAGCACGCCTCGGAAGCATGCTGAACACGTTCTCGGCTTCATCTCCCCCAACCCTCATAAGCATACCCAAGATCTGAGCCCCATGGCAAAGTGGGGGTTCTGCTCTCCAGCAGTGGGGCCGAGGACCTTGGCCTTGGAGCCTGAGTCTGGTTTTATCCCGGCTAGGACACTGGCCAACTGCTGGCCCCCTACCCCCGGCTGCTGATGGTTCTCTTTGTGGGAGACAAAGGTAGTTGGGTAAGATGCCTGCTGAGGCCCTGCCCAGCCTACTGCCTGTGACTTTGGCCAGTAGCATCTCCATGGTGCTAGGGAGGTATGAGTGGCACTTTGAAGGTGCCTTGGATTTGGAAAGTTCAAGAGCAGTCTGGACTTTTCACCAGGCAATGGTGACAGCAAGGTGCGATACTGGGATGGAGCACAGTAGGAGTTTGGGCAGCAGGTCGGCTGGAGGGGCAGGGTTGGGCCCGCAGTGGGCTTGGCTCCTTCAGTGATGGTAATGGTTGTACTGGGCATACTGTTGACCACAGGACAGTGATCACAATGGGCACTATTTTCTGAGTGCCTGGCATGTGCCCGGTGTTGCATATATTCTTTCCAGGGCTCACAACAACCCCAAGTAGCTAGAATTATTTCCCCCATCTTCTAGATAAAGCGATGGGCTCAGAGAGGTTAAGTCCCTGGCCCACTGTCACACAGCAAACTGGAGACTGAGGTGGAATCTGCCCAGAGCCCTTCTAGCAGGTCACAGGGGATGATCTGAGGGCTGTGGGGGAGCTTCAGTCATGGGGCTGCTCCCTCTGTCACATGGGGTGCTCGTGTGTTCAGTGGGGGCTGGCAAACAAAGCCGGATGCTAAATACGCCTCCACTTAACGTCCATTGGAAATCACAGCTTTGCCATCGGTGCCAGTTCTTAATGTCACTTATCCCAAGCGGGCTTTCAGTTTCAGTGGCTGCAGCCTTCTCATTTGGTCTCAGTAACTCTGGCTTTGTGACGGGAACAATGGCAGTGGCAGATGGGGGAACAACAACTCCATTTTCTTTTAACGTTCCCAGTCGCAGGCTGGGAAGGCACCATCTGGGAAGAGAAGGTCAGATCATTAAAAAATACATATATAATAATCAATTGCCAGGACTCCACGGGCTGTGGGTGTGCTGGGAGAGAAGAGAGGAGATGAGCTTGGGGCGAGGTGGAAACGGAGGCACGGGGGGCGGTGGTGCTCACTGATGAGCTCCAGGAGGCCACAGGGTGGGGAATTGGGAGTCCAAGCCTCTGCTGGGCTCCTGTCTGTTTGATTGTAAGTTGCTTGAGAGCAGGGATGATCTGTTAAAATCATGTCCATCTTTATTTGCTGCCCAGTGGCTCGTCCACGAGGTAGCACGGCAGGCCACAACGTGAGGACCCTGTCCCTGAGAGCTATGCTGCCCCCAGGACAGTGGCCTCCCCATCCTGAGTTGCCTGCAAAGTGCCTGCGGGGTTAGTTCTTGGTGCCTAGGACTGCTCCCTGCCTGCCCAGTGTGGCTACGGATGGAATTATCCACCTGCCATGGTGTCTGCAGATGAAACTAGATGTGGTGTAAACCATGAAGCACGGTGGACGTGGGGTGTCTGTCCTGACACTGCCTGTCCTGTGCTGCCGGATCTTTCCTGGGTGGTCTCCCCCACGTTGGCTTTCCCTCCCCAGTGGCGGGGCCAGGTTTTACATGATTCTGGTTCTGGTAGATGGAGGATGCCTCTGGGCCCATGGAGGGAATGAGTTCAAGGCCCAGGGGCTCAGGCCTGAGTGTGTGCTGGCACCTTCACTGTAGTGCCTGACATTTGAGAATGTCTAATTTCTCAAGGAGTGCCCGCACCTGCCACCTCATCCAAGCTGCTCCTGCCGTGACAGCACTCAGATGCCACCTTTGCTGCCGGTGATGGCATTTCTCAAGTGTGCTGCAGGGGGACTCTCAGGGTGGCCACTCCTTACAGGAGTCCAGCCTTCCCTGCCTGACCCAGAGTGTCTTTGACGAAAGCAAGTCAGGGAAACAGTTATGTAAGGGGTATGGAGACAAACCTGGGAAATGAGGCTTTGGGAAGAGACCTTGTCCGTGACCCTATGATGTGCTGAAGGTCTATGGTGCGTGTGGCACTGTGTGGGCAGGTCAGGCGTGGTGCAGCAGGACATGAGGGGAAGGTCTCAGCCTTCATGGAGCACGGCATAGCAGGGCAGTCCCTGCTTCCAGGTGTACACACACATACACACATGTGCGCACACTGGCACAGTATGAGTTTTTGCCTCAGTGTGTACAGACATACACACGCATGTGCACACATTGGTGCAGTATGTGAGTTCTCGCCCATTGTGTATACAGATACACATGTGTGTGCACTGGCCCAGTATGTGAGTTCTCGCCTCGATGTGTACACACACACACGTGCGCACACTGGCATAGTAGGAGAGTCCCTGCCTCCACATGTACATGCACATGTGTGTGCACACACTGACATAGCACTTTAGCATGATTCCTGACAGAATGGGACTACCGTAGCCAGGGTGGTCAGGGAGGACTTTGTGGAGGAAGCGATGTGTGAACAGAGGCCTGGCTCCTGTGAAGGAGCCACCATGGAGAATGTGGTTTAGCAGACGGTCAGTAGTGCAGTGATCTCCCACGGCTCCTGGATCTGGGATCAAGGTGGCATTTGCACTTGTAAGCGGGTCTCCAGGGGGTCTGGGGCATAGCTGGACTGGGGGACTAGAGGCAGGTGACTTCCTAAGTTTCAGGGTGGCCTTGAAGGAAGCAGGAGAGTGATTCTCCCCCACCCCAGCCCTGTCCCAGTCAGGTTGAAAGCCCCCAGCCGCACCGTCCTGTCATTGCTAGTTTAGAGTCTGCCTCCCACTCTGGAACGCAAATTCAAGGCCACAAATCTGGACTCTGTTCAGCATGTTAGCATTTGGAAACCCTTTTACATCTGTGATTTCATTTGATCCCCGCAACCACTGCGGGACGAAGGCATTTTTATCATCCCTATTTTATAAGTCAAAGAAATGGAGCCCCAGAGTCCGTTGATTTGCACGGTTGCTCAGTGATAGGATGGCAAAACCGAGACTAAAGCTCCCTGCCTGGGACCTGTGGCCATGGTGTGAGAGAGACTGGATTTCATGGCATGGGGGCAGGAATGGAGGTGGGGAAGTGAATGGCTGGGGCCGGGCCTCTGGGACCTGTGGTGGCTTCCCTGGCTTAGAGGGCCTCTCTCTGCCTGGTTGGTTCCTGGATTCTGACCAGTGTTACCCCCCCTTCTTTTTGCTGTAGGGGAGGAGAACCAGCCGGGCTGGCTGTGTCCAGATGAGGACAAGAAGAGCAAAGCCCCGTTCTGGTGCCCGATCCTGGCCTGCTGCATCCCTGCCTTCTCCTCACGTGCCCTCAGCCTGCAGGTGAGTGGGGTGGGTCTTACTGAGCCAGCCTCAAAGGTGGCTGTGGCTTCCCCCTTTCCA
The DNA here is from genome assembly GCA_963573935.1 of Arctocebus calabarensis. Classification (NCBI taxonomy): domain Eukaryota; kingdom Metazoa; phylum Chordata; class Mammalia; order Primates; family Lorisidae; genus Arctocebus; species Arctocebus calabarensis. Next base: position 31,714 of record CAUYON010203802.1, on the reverse strand, counting down.
GGTAGCGTCCACAGCAGGGAAGGCGCAGGTTCCAGATTTGGCTTAGATATTCTTACTGATAGAGCTGGGCAAGCCTTTTGTTGCTGTGGGTAAATGACCACTGTGGGTCAAGTGAATGGAAAATTACATTATTTTGAAATTAATAAATAGCGGCGATCTCATCAGTTGATTCCAGAATATGCTGAGGCGGCTGTGCTGGACTTTGTGGGCTGGTGGGTGTCAGCGTCAGGGCAGCTTCAGGACGTCCCTGTCTTCATCACGGATGCTCCACAGCCATCAGGCCTCCTGTGTGTTCAGCAACCCTCTCCCCTTGCTGTGCCTCTTTGTGCCTTGCTGTCATTCTCATATTTTAGTATTTATGAGTAGCTGTTTCTCTATCTATTTCACATATAGGGAAACTAAGGCTAGGATAGGTGGCCAGATTTTCCAAAAAAGGACACAGCTAGGAAGGAACGGATCCAGGAATTTGAACCTTGCCTTGCCGTATGACAGCACCCATGGTCTTCACTACCAGGATGCTCAGCCAGAACTGGTCATTGCCCCTTTTGTCCCAGCCGAGCTTGCCCTTCCCATGTGTCCCAGGGAAATGGTGCTATCTTAGCTCTGGGGACAGGAGAGCAAACTTGGGAGCCAGGCCCAGGTCAATAAGCCCCACAAGAGGTGCGGATTGGGCTGTAGTTTGGGGCTGTATTAGACCCTTGAGATGAAAGTTCATTTGCTCATTCATTTATTTATTTTTCCATTATGCATATAATTTATATAATTTATGAGCACCTACTGTGTGCTAGACACTGGGAATACAGTGGTGCCTAAGACATGTAAGCTCCCAGCCCTCATGTAGTTTTCAGTTTGGTGGAGAGAGAAAGGCAAAAACTCAGCACACAGAAGGAAGCAGAAGAGAGTGATGTGTGTCCTCAGGAAGTCGGTGATACCATGTGATGGCTACGCAGACAGGACCCTGTCAGTGGGTTCAGAGAGGGCCTCTTGGAGGAAGAGCCATTTAAACTGAGACCTGAATGGCCAGAAGGATCCATCCCCGTGGGGGCTCCGGGAACAATGTTCCAAGTGGACAAACCAACACATAGAGGGCGTCAGGGACAGTTGGGGAAGCCGGCGTGGCTGAGGTCAGCTGGTGGCTGAGCTGGACCAGCTGGACCATGCCTGGCTCGCAGGCTGGGTGCAGTTTGAATTTCCTTCTCATAGCTGGGGACTGGCACAATCTAATTTATACTTTGGATCCATTGGATCTTTCTGGCTGTTGTGAGAGTGAACTGCACACAAGAGGAAGGCAAGGATGGATACCAGGGACCAGTTTGGAGCTTAGCTTCTGGGTCCTAACTGGACTTGGACTTGGACTCTGGACTTGGTCCACGTGGAGGTCAGGGCTGTGAGCAGGGTGAGGGGAGTGAGGCTATCAGCCTGGGTGCAAAATTGCAGCAGGCACCGATAACTCAGTAATCAAGGTAAATAATAGTTTAGTCCCGTACTTAAAAAAAAAAAATCGAATCAGCAAATTAGGGCCTGTGGTTTGGCTGCTTTTTTTGGTGAATAAAGGGCCAGGGATTAGAGTGAGGCAAGTGAGTCATGGATGTGCAAATGTAGGGTCTGGTTTCATTTTTATTTAAATTTTAAGTAATTATTCATCGTGGATTTTTTTTTTTTTTTTTAGAGACAGAGTTTCACTTCGTCACCCTCAGTAGAGTGCTGTGGTGTTACAGCTCACAGCAACCTCCAGCTCCTGGGCTCAGGCGATTCTCCTGCCTCAGCCTCCCGAGTAGCAGGGACTACAGGCGCCCGCCACAACACTCGGCTATTTTTTTGTTGCAGTTTGGCCGGGGCTGGGTTTGAACCCACCACCCTCAGTATATGGGGCCGGCACCCTACTCACTCAACCACAGGTGCTATCCTCATTGTGGAGTTTTTGACATTAATTTTGATTTTTAAGAATAGCCTGATAGGCTTGGCACTCATAGCACAGTGGTTACGGTGCCAGCCACATACATCGAGAGTGGTGGATTTGAACCCGGCCTGGGCCACCTAAACAATAATGACAACTGCAACAAAAAATAGCCGGGCATTGTGGTGGGCGCCTGTCGTCCCAGGTACTTGGGAAGCTGAGGCAAGAGAATTGCTTAGGCCCAAGAGTTTGAGGTTGCTGTGAGCTGTGTCGCACTCTACCCAGGGCGACGTAGTTAGACTCTGTCTCAAAAAAAAGATTAGCCTGATAATATCTTTCTTGGTGACTGAGTTTTATGCACTCCCTTAAATTTTGTACTAAAGGTGGGTACCCTCTTCCTTCACCCTAGTACTGGCCCTGGGGTAGGCAGTGGGGTGGTGAGGGGGACACGTTGGGTGTGTATGTTGTGGTAGGGCTGGCTGAACTGGTGATAGATGGGGTACACAAAAGGAGGGGCTGTCATGGGCCTTAGGGTCTTGGGCTAGAGGCCAGAGCCTGTGGAGTAGGGATTTTTAGGGTCCGCCTAAACAGATGACTGTAACTCATCTGGCCTCACACATCCCATGGAAAAGGCTGACCCTGGGTTACTTTTATGGTGGGGATTGGATTCTCTGGTTTCCCCCTAGGGCCCTGGTCTTATGGGAATACAGGACATAGGTCTGAGTCCAGACAAGTCAGATCCGGGTGGTGGAGTCACACAGGCAGGCTGCTGCTTTCAGGGCTTCCCTGGAAGAAACCCCCACCCAGTGGGGAGCCATCTGCCTCCTTAGACCTGGGGAATGAGGGCCCCGAGTTTCCTCCTTTGGAGCTCTTGGAGTCCAGGGGCATGTAGCCCAGAAGCATCATCAATCCCCACCGGGCCCCCTGCCCATGTCTCCTGAGGAGCCCCCATGCTAACTAAGGGAACTGAGTGAATCTGTTTGGGTAAGGGACCTGTGGGGCTCCTGGGTCACTTGTTGGGCCTGGAGATACGTTCCTGCTCTGCCCACACCCTCTTCCCCCACAGCCTAGACAGATGTACCCCATCAGCTTGGCACTAGCAGCCAGATGAATTAGAGACTTGGAGTGCCAGCGCCTCGTCAGTGACTGCAGAAGCAGGTGTGAGCATGTGGCCCGCTATCTGTGGCCCTTGCAGCCCGCCGTGGTTCCCAGGCCCTCCAGTCAGATGCCTTTGGCTCCGGCTGGCCTGGTGAGAGCAGCTGGCCAGCTTGCCTATTGGGTAGGGCTTGGACTGGGCTGAGGGAGTCACTGGCCCCAGCTCTTTCCCCCTGTAGATGAGATCAGTGCTTATGTCCCGGCTGGGTGAGGGTGTGTTGGGTTCTGACCCTCAAGGGAATGAGGTGGCAGGGGCAGGAGGCAGGAGCAATTGTCTGCTCAGTGCCTACACTGGGCTCACCGCGGCCTCCACTCATGCCTGGGGTGGAGCCAGGAATGCTGCCCTGCCCACGGTGTCCACTTGAGTGTCCAGTGCATGAGCTGGGGCACCCACAGCAAGGATTAAATGATACGGTTCGAACACCAATGACTGAGGACATTTTGGTCCTCAGGAAGGAGGGGCCCCTTGGGTCTGTTTTGTGGAGTTTCCTAGGACCTGGCTGCTGGGGTGTCAGAAAATTGATTCCTCTTCACCACCTAGCTCCACCTAGGGGGAGGCAGGCTGGGCTCAGCACAGGCACGTTCCCCTGTCAGGCTGAGGTCGGTCTTAGAGCCTGTCCAGGTCAGGGCTTAGGGACCAGACCTTGGAGACAGGGGTGGAGTACTGCCTTGGGGACTGAGGGACTATATCTCAGACCTGCAAAGGGTCTGCGGCCTCTGTCTTGACCTTCACTGGCCTCTTAGCCAGAGCTCCCGATCTCCTGTGCCAAAGTTGCTTATCTGTGACAGCCCCACCCTCAACTTGCTCTGATGATTGCCTGAGTTCATGAGTGTAACAAGCTACAGTATCCCATAGGTGGCCTTCCACCTTCCAGTCCCCACAACCCTCCTGAGGGGATGCCAGGATCTCTGCTTTACATGGGAGGATTTGTTTTGCTTGGGACCACCTGGCAGCTCACTGCTGAGCTGGGGTTAGAGTCCAGTTTGGCTGGTCCAAAGTCTGTTTCCTTCCACCCCCTCCCTGTGCTGGGTGCCTTGGTTTTCCAAAGTTAGCTTCCTGGCAAGAGCAAGACTTTTAGGGCTGGGGAGTTGCCCATTAGGAGCCATTTGAGTTTTTGTCATCGTTTTGGACACACCTCTGTTGATTTAGTTGACATCAGGGCTCCATGGCTTGCCATGGAGATGTCTGAGCCAGGATTGTGATGGGCCTCCCCACCATGAGGGAGAGGAGGGGGGCTGAGGCCCAGCAGGAAGGTTGAGCGCCCCCAGCTTGGTGTGAGTCTGGGGGGGCCATGCTTATAGAAGGCACCTGCTCTGGGTGTGGGGACTCACATTGCCAGTGGGTAGACATATGGGGCCCCAGAGTGCAGCCTGGCTCCTGGGTAGAATCCAGCATAGAAAGAGAACCAGAAAGAGAGCCAGTCATTGAAAGTTTGAATTCTAGCCCTGACTCTGCCACTAACTTTCTGTGTGACCTCAAGCCTGTCACGCCCCTGCCCCCTGAGCTTCAAGTTGGCCCACTGCTAAATGAGTCTGGATGAGGTGATCTCTGTGGGCACACATGCCCCCCTGGCTGTTAGAAATCTTGTTAGAATGTTCCTGTGGGCCAGGGGCCGGCTGCGCCCTTTAGCACCAGCAGAGGGCAGCACCTGCCTGGAAAAGGCGCTGGTGGCAAACTGTGTCCCTCCCTCAGGCAGGAGCTGTCCTCCCTGTCTCCTTTTGCTTGGGTGTGACCCATCAAAAGGCCACATTGCTGTCCTGCCCACAGAGACACACTGGCCACACCCAACTCAGGAAGCAGGCCTAGGAGGGACCTCCCAGCATGGGTTCTGGGGCAGTGGGTTCAGCAGGAGAAGAGACTGGTGGCCACTGGTGACAGCCAGCTGCAGCCAGAACCCCTGCCTCCGCATGGCCTGCACCAGCTGCCCAGTCCTCTGGGCCTCCCTGCTATTCACCTCCCCTGTCGCCTGGGGAGTCACCTGCCTACTGTGGACCTGATTTCCCCATCTATAAATCAGGGGGGTGGGCATTAATTCCAACTGACCTTTACCAGAACCTGCCCTGTTTCAGATGCTCTGGCTGATACAGAGCGTCATTCAGGCCCCTTCTGGCTGGAAGGTTCTAGGAGCGTGATGATCAAATACATCTGTGTAGGAACTGCCTGGAGGTCCTTTGGAATGTGATGCTTGCCTGACTCCCACCCTTAGGGGTTCTCATTTAAGAGGCTGGATAGGGCCCAGGAATCTGCCAGATACTGGCATCCCAATGCTTTGGTGATTAACCCACATGCATCTTCTGTCCCTGCAGCTTGGGGCCATGGTCCACAGTCCTGTCAACTGTCCCCTGTTGGGCTTCTCTGCCGTCAGCACCTCCCTTCCACAGGGCTACCTCTGGGTGAGTCATCCCCTTGCCCAGCCAGGGGTTCTGACCTCAGGGCAGGAGCAGGAAGAGTGGCCCCTGGGAGGGTACTGGAGACCACTCCTGCCTGCTGGGTCCCATTCTGTGTAGCTTTTTCCAGCAGGGTCCTCCTGTGGACCCATGGTGCTCAGAGTTGGGAAGTACAACCTCACCCAGGGCAACGGAAAACCAGGGAGCAAACCAGAGAGCGTGGTGCTTTCAACTGGCACAGTAGGATTTCCACCCCCGGAGCCAGGAAACAGGGCTGCGTGGTGCCCCACTCATGCAGAGATTCCAGCCCTCCTGTCTACCCTCAGGCTTCCTGGCAAAGCCTGCCATGGTTCAAATGAGGTGCCCTTGTGATGAAGATTGTGTCCTTCTAGTAGCACCCCGCTTCTAAAAGTGATTTATTCCTTATTTCCCCACTGCCTAGCAGTGCACCCCCCCACCTATCCATCTATCCATCTGTCATTTATTCACCTGTGTCTGCTTCTATACATTTCACTGCAATCCACTCACCCTTTCATCCATCCAGCGAGTACATGTTGAGTGCCCATCAGATGCTAGACTTGGAGGTAAAACAAAGATCCAGACAGAGAAAGCATTTTAAAGGGACAGCAGCTGTTCACTATATATTGGCTGAAAGGCACCCTACATGGGGAGGCAGTAGAAAGCTGGCAGTGCATCAAGCCCACCTGAGCTCCTTACCTGATTTCCTTTGGGCTCTGATGCTAATTTGTTTCCATGGCATTTGGGGATGGGTGACTTTCCTGACTGCGGGATGTGTGTGGGCAGGGTCCTGGGGAAGGCAGGGGCTGAGCTCCACCTCTGATTCCGTGGCTCCCTCCTGACAGCCTCTCCGGTCTCTGCTCCTAGGTCGGGGGCGGGCAGGAGGGTGCTGGGGGTCAGGTGGAGATTTTCTCCCTGAATCGGCCCTCGCCCCGCACTGTCAAGTCCTTCCCAGTGGCGGCCCCCGTGCTGTGCATGGAGTACATCCCCGAGCCGGAGGAGGAGGCGCCGGGGGGAGACGAGAGTGGGACAGCTGCTGACCCCTCCGCCACAGCGCATCCCACCATCTGCCTGGGGCTCCAGGATGGCAGGTGAGGGGCCTGGGAGATGGGGGAGAGTGGCCAGAGCAGGGCCAGGCAGGCAGGGTGGGGCTGTGTCTGTGTTTTTCATATCTGCCTGTCACTCATCAGCATTCTTTGTCCCTGGTTGAGTGTCCCCAGAAAAGGGGCTGGGCAGAGGACCAGGAGCAGTTGGTCTGCAGTCCACAGGCTCCCTCCAGGAGTGACTGCTGCGTCATCACTGCCTGCCTGATCTAGGCTTGAATCTTGATTCCCCACTTTGAGTCCTCAGGCATACCATTTGCCCTCCCTGAGCCTCAGTTTCTCAACTGTAAGTGGGGATCTGAATCTCCCAGGCAGGGCCATGTACATGTAGCTGTTATTGAGTGTCTGTCCATCTGTGGCCTCCATTTCCCTTGCTGGGCAGGGTGTAGAGTGTTCCCAGGCTATGAGGTCACTCTGACATGTGATATGCCCGGGCCGGTGAGTCAGCAGTGTGTGTATTTGCAGTGAGGAGCCCATGGTCTGTGGCCTGCCTGGGCTCAGTGGGGGTGAAGAAATGCCCATTCCATGAGCTGGGAGGTGAAGATGAAGATCAGTGAACACATTGACATGGGCTGCACCCCCAGGGAGTCCAGGCATTGCTGCGTCCCACCCTCCCTGAGCTCCTAGAGAGGAGGAAATGAGGAGAGAGCTTACTTCTTGAGCACCTACTGTGTGCTGCTGTCTGGTCTCGTGGAGCCTCAGAGCAGCCTCACTGTAAGCGCAAGCTGCTGCCTCCTGTTTCCCACACACGAGGCTGAGCGAGGAGCATGGCCTGTGTTGTGTAGCACCCACTCGGGGCTGCTCTAGGCTCTGGGAAGTCCAGACCTGGGCAGCAGCCGAGTGCCCAGCCAGGGTCTGGACTTGAGAGGGGGCTTCCAGAAAATTCTTATTTACCCCCAAAGAAACCCATACCCATTTAGTAATCATCCCCATCCTGTCTGTCCCCTAGAAACCACTCATCTGCTTCCTGCGTCTCTGGAGAGTCAGGATGTTTCACATAAATGACTCCACTCTCCCTACGTTTCACACACTGGCCTTTCATGACCTGGCTTCTCTTCACATAGCCTCACGCTTGCAAGGTCCATCCATGTAGCACATGGCAGTGCCCTGTTCCTTTTTGTGCTGGGAAGTTGTGTCATTGCCCATTTCATGGAACCTCAGCACACCAGCATTGATCCCCTGGAAGGTGGCACGTCTGGATTTGTATCAGTCTGTGTGACTCTGAAAACAGCTCCCTTGGTACCCTTAGTGTCCTGCCCTGGGAGCTTCCCTGAGTCCTCATCACAGAGGCCAGGGAGAATACCATCCTTGGAAAGTCACCCGCAGAAAAGTGAGCTCCCACATGGTGGGGCTAAGGCTGGGCCATCTGGCAGGAGGGAAGCCCCCTGGGCCCCTTCTCCCTAGGAGGCTATAGGGGACAGTTGATGAGGGGTGTAGAGGGAGCTGATGAGGGGTGCTCACCGAGTCACGGTCAGCTCTTGGCCTCTCCTGCAGCATCCTGCTTTATGGCAGTGTGGACACTGGCACCCAGTGCCTGGCGACCTGCAGGAGTCCCGGCCTGCAGCCTGTGCTCTGCCTGCGACACAGCCCCTTCCACCTGCTTGCCGGCCTGCAGGACGGGACCCTCGCTGCCTACCCTCGGACCAGTGGTAAGGACTGGGGGTGTGGGGCTGGCAGGCAGTCTTGGGTGTCACCTGGGTGTCAGGTTCTCTCCCAGGGGAGTTGCAGGTGGCAGCTGAGGAGACAGTGCAGAGATAGATGATCCTTCCTTGATGCTGGAGGGATTTGGAGATCCCTGAGCCCCACTGGGGTTCCCTGCAGGGCTCCCCATGTATGAATCCCCCCTGGAACAGGGTGCTCACTACCATACAGACAGTGAGGCCCACTGGCAGGGGACTCTAATGGAGAAGAGAAGGAGAGGCCTGGCTTCCCCTTTAGGCTGTCTTGGTGACAGCTGTGTCCCTTAGTGAGCAGCTTCCCTTTTTGTGCCTTGGGCTCTTCATCTGCAAACTGGGAACAATGGGACTGCCCAGGGCCTGATACGCCCATGCTCAGTGGAGTTAAGCATTTCAATCTCAGTTACTTTATCAGGCCATTGCTGGCACGAATCACCATGTCGGGAGGGCAGAGCTAATAGTGTCTAGGCTGCTGTGCCCCAGGAGCAGGTAAAGTGCTTAATGCTTGGGCATCATCTTAGTTCTCATCCCAGCCCTTGAGAATTACCTTTGCTCTGGGGATGACGATACTAAGATGAAGGGACGGGATGCAGCTTGTATGCCGCCACTCAAGAGTGCTGTGGTCTGTGTCCCCTGCATCCCCCAGTGTGATGAGGGGGGCTGGGTAGAGGGCATTGCCACTCCCAGTCCCCCTAGAGAGGGCAGATGAACTTGAAGGGCCGTAGGCGTCACTTCTCTCTTCCCTTCCCCTCCCCTGTGTGCTGACTGCTGCGTCATCACTGCCTGCCTGTTGCAGGGTTATAAACGGATATTTGTACTGAGCTATTTTTTTTTTTTTTTTTTTTTGCCATTTGGCACTGTGTTGGTATTTTTAATTAGCTTTTGATAAGGCATTTATAGTTTTTAATTAAAGGGGGAAGAGGGAGAGAAAAAAATCCCTCTCACCGTCAGACAGAGCATGCGTGCAAATGTAAATATGGGCTCAGATCTGTGGATTCAGCCCCAGCGCTGAAGGGACCACCACCCTCTGGCTCCTGCCAGTACCCCGAGACATACCTTGTGCTACCCTCCGGGCCCCAAACAGGTTGCCTTTGGCCTTTTCCCTCTGAGTTCCCTGCTCCTCAGTGTGGACACCTGGGTGGAGAGGAGGTGAGGCTGTCGAAACTAAGTGCCACGAGCAACAGAGATTCCGTGTTTCCTGTTCTGCAGGCTGGGAGCCGGGATCCCGGTGTTGGTGGGCCCTATTCCCTCACAAGGAGCCAAGGAAGGGTCTGGGCCAGGTCTCTCCCAGCTTCTGGTAGTTCCTTAGCTGTGGCGACACAGCCACAAGCCTCCTCGCTCTGTGTTGTGTCTGTCCAAATTTCCCTTTTCTGTAAGAATATCAGTCATTTTGGACTAGGGGCCCACCCTCTTCTAGTATGACCTCAGCTTAATTAATTACATATGAAAGGACGTTATTTACAAAAAAGATCACATTCTGAAATATTGGGGGTTAAAAAGACTTCAACATACAGATTTTGGGGGGCACTATTTAACTCACAAAGAGAGGCTTGGGTCTATTTCAACCTTGAGTTAGAGGGTGATAGTTTGCCAGAGCCAGAAGAGCTGCCATGGCCCATTTTCTGGACAGAAATGATTGAGCTGAGACCTAAACCCAGGTATCCTGCTCCAGAGTAGAGCCCTTTCCAGATGTGAGGGGCCTTTGGCTTTTTTGAGCAGAGCTGAGGCCAAGGGGCCCAGAGGAAAAGGCTAAGATGTCACACCAGCTTTCTTGCTTTGCAAACATTTGACCACCAAATATTTACTGAGCACCTACTATGTACCACAGATTGGGTGGTGAGCAAAACAGATATGCCTCCTGCCCTTGTGGAGAGAGACAGAATTAGTCAAGAAAGCAAGCGGGAAGGATACAGCCATACCTGGTGCTGGGGGTTCCTAAGGAAAGAAGTGGGGTGCTGTGTGACAGCCTGGCTGATCAAATATGTGGAGGGTGGATGTTGAAGGCCTCTCCAAGGAGGGGAATCCTGAGGCTGAGGACGGAAGGAGGAGTGGCCAGGCAAGTGAAGAGTTGGGGAACAGTGTTCTTGGCAGAGGGAATAGTGTATGCAAAAGCCTGGAGGCAGTAGAGCAGTGGTCTGGTGGGGGAGGGCAGAGAATAGTATTGGGCTGGACAGCTGGAGGAGGAAGTAGCACCAGGCATGGCCTGGGGGGTAGATGGGGCTGTTTGCTAGGGCCTTGGGTTTCTCTCAGTATGTGGGAAAGTAGGGAGACATGTTGGAAGCAGCTGAACCCTCGGCTTCCTCTGGCTGAGTGCAAGTGGAGGCAAGGAGGCTGGGGCAGCCACCTGGCAAGTGAGTCTGGTGGTCACATTCTCCCCATGAGCCCACTCCGGGGCGTTAGGTTTGGCTGTGGCCAGGGAGGTCTCTTGAGAGAGGCCTTGCCTTACCAGGTTCCCTACCCCTACCCTGTGGTGGCCATCAGAGATGGCCTGGGCAAGAAGTGAGGCTCCTAGGACCTGCTGCACAGTGCAGAGTGGCTGAGCTAGTCACCTGTAACCTTTCACCTCTCACGTATGGCTGTGTCTGGAATCGTCAGCTGGCCCATGATCAGCTGTGGAGCCGGAGTTAGTCTTGTTCTCCTCCAGATCCACGGAGGCCTCAGATACTCTGCCTCTCTAATCCTAGCAGCAGATCTGTCCCTGGGTCAACTGCCCACGCTCAATCCCCCTCAGAACCCATCTCTGGTGCCCCAGGTGGCACAGAGGGCCCGGGGATTGTGAATAATCCAGACCCTCATCTTTGTCTTAGAGCAGGTACCACATGACATGTTTGACAGGGTTAGTAGTGACAGCTTACTGTCCTGCCTGGGCATGGCCGAGGCCAAGACAGGATAAAACTGGCCTTCCTGGCCACACTCTGACTCACTGCAGGACAGGACGAGGCATATTAAGCAAAATAGGTAGAAACTAACCTGGGAACTTAGCTCAGTCCCGGAGAAACCGCAGAACCAGTAGCTGAGAGTGGACCTGTGAGGACTCCAAGGTGAACAGGCCACATGGAGTCACAGACCATCGGAGGTGCCTTGGAGTTCTACCTCTGGCTGACAGATGAGGAAACCAAGGGTGCTACATGACCATGGCAATCACTGTGATGCTCCCTAGAATCCCTGCTTATCTGTATTCATTCATTCATTCATTCATTCATTCATCTGTTCGTCCATTCGCTGTATGTATGTATTGTGTGCCCAGGAGGTGTCGGGCACAGAGCAATGCTGGGACATGGAGCCGAGCCAGATGGACACTGTCTCTGTTGCTGTGTGTTTGAGCGGAACTACCCAGGATCAGCCCCTGGCTCTGAGCCAATGCAGGAGCATTGCCAGGCCTTGCAAGAGGGGTGGGAATGTCCCTGGCTGGGAGCTGGGCATGGGGTCAGAGTTCATACCCTCCAGGAAGCAGATGATGTAATTGGTAAGGAGTGGGCTGGGGTCGGGCTGCCTGGGATTGAGTCAGCTGTGAGAGCTTGGGCCTGTTGCTTCGCCTCTAGGATCCTCAGTTTCCTCCTCACTGTGTGGTGGGGTGAGGACAGCTCCACCTCTTAGAGTAGTTGTGAGGAGTAGATGGGCCTCCCACAAAGCTGGAGTGTAGTGACTCACACTGTCCCCTCTCTCACAGCCATCATTTATTACCTACCGGGCGGGGGATGACTTTCTCTCTCTGTCCTGCTCTCTGGCTCTGGTTGGATCTGGACCCCTGAGGGAGCCCAGTTGGGCTTCTTCCCCGTGGGCAGCAGAGGAGAGATGCTAGCCTCCCGAGGGTGCCTTTGCTGGGAATGGGCCTTATCTCCCCTTGTCTGGCTGTGAGAGCTGGTGCCGGGCTGTCACTCAGGGGCCGTAGTGTGTATGTCAGTGTGTTCAGAACATGGGGCTGTGCAGTGGAGAGGATGGAGCCCCTGCCAGGCAGGGAAGGTCCTTCTCCACCTAAAGCTCACAGCCATTGTGTCTATAATCTTAGAATCATGGTGAGTGAGGGCTGGAGAGAACCTTAGAGGACAAAGTTCTGTCCCTTCTCTGCATGGGTGGGAAAACTGAGTCCTCACCAAGGGATGCCTCTCGTTCAGAGTCTCATCATGGGCCTCTAATCAGAGACTTCCGCCCACTGTCCTTTTTGATACAACAGTAACATTACTAAATTTTATCACAGTATATCCTGTGCTGGAGTCTGGACTTGGGGGATTTCTGGGGACTCCCAGCAAATGGAGGCAGTGATCAGCCTCCCTGTGCTCTTCAGGGTTCAGGCCCCAACCCCTGCCCCAGGAAGGCTGCTGGGTCTGTCCAGGGTGGAGGGTGCAGAGGATCCGGTGGCCTTCACTGCTGAGTCTGCAGGGCAGAGCCCCTACTTCCTAGTCTCGGGTGAGGCTGGGGCCCCATCTTAGCCACAACAGCTGGAGCTTTCGTCTGGCCACAAACACCACTCACCTCTGGCCACTGGAGGGCACTCAAAGCCTGGGATGTTCTGGGCTGTGGTGTCCTGGTGGGATCATCCCTGGAGAGGCCTGGCTCTCTGCCAGTCGGTCACCTACCCTTTCTGGACACTAGTCCTAACCACAGATCTCTTTTGAAACTTGAGAAGGCAGTGAGGTTGGAGAAGAGGCTAGGCCCAGAGCCAGAAAAAGCTGTGTTCAAAACCCACCTGGCTTGTCACTCTTGGTGGCTTTGCCCAACCTCTTAGCTCCCTGGGACTCCGTTGTTGCATTTGTTAAGTGGCATCAACACCTGCCCTTACATACTGTTGTGTTGTGGCAATGATATCAAACAGTAAGAGCCAATGAACAAATCCTGCCTTTTAGCTGTGCAAATTAGGGTGGTTATTTAAACTCACTGTATCTTGGTTGTCTCCGTTATAAACAGGGATAATAATAGTTTCTGCCACATAGGCTTGTCGGGAGTTAAGGAAATAATTCATGGAAAGAGTGCGTGGTATGCGGATATGGAATGGTCTGTAGCAACAACTGTCAGTGCTTCTGACTGTTCATAGCTAAATATTCTATTATGTTCATTTCATTGACTCCCTGCAACATCTGGAGAGATGCATGTTGTGGTTATCATGCCCAGTGCACAGATGAGAAAAACTGAGGCCCAGAGAGGTGAAACGCCCTGTTCAAGTTCATGCGGAAGCTCAGGGGCCATTGACTGCTCTGGCCTGGCCTGCTTCCCATGTGCTCTTGCTCACGGGCTGGGAAGATGGTTTGGGGGTGGGGGAGTCCCTTTTCCCCAAACCCTTAGCTAAACTTGGAGTCTGCACATTTTAAGAAGGCCACTTGGTGAATCTGTTTTATAGGTGCAGGAAGGGAAAGGAGTAGGAGAAACTGGGAGGCTTTCATCCTGTACGCTGGGGCTTCTCCAGGTCTGGAGATAACAGTGCCCCATGGAGTAACAGTACCCAGGAGCCAGCTCAGAGGGGGAGGGTCTGTCTGTGGTGGGTTGTTTGGTACTCATTCTGGGGATCAGGTGGAGGGCACAGTAGCAGGACACTGGCTGTCTACTCAACCCCATACCCACCTGGCATGCTATTACGACAGGGCAGCCATTGGGGTTCTTTGTGGCATCAGGTCTGACTTCAGAGAAAAGCCCATCTCAGAGCACACTGCTTAGAGGCCAGGGAAGATGCTTCCTGTGTGGGCTGAGCATCCCTGCGGGAGGGGCTGCTCTGCTCAGTGCCAGCGGAGGGCCCTCGGTCTGTTTCAGCTTCAGGGATGGCAGACCAGGGATTGATCGCCTCTCACAGAGTTCTCCTTCTGCACCTGGTGGCAGTGATGTTTCTGGGGGGAAGGGGAAGATATCTTGGTAAAGAGATCAGGGATCCTGGTAGAGTTGATGGAAGTGCCTTAGAACAGGCGAGAAGATCCACGAGAAATCCAGATATCCAGATTCAGTCCAGATAAGCTACAGCGTGAGGAAAGTCCTCAGGGATGATTTATCTTGTTAATACCCCCTCCTATTTTACAGATGGGGAAACTGAGGTCTTGAGCAGGTGAAAGATATACTTAAGGTCATTAGTAAGTTGGTAGCAGAATCAGGGCCAGGCCTCAAGTCTCTCGACTCTGGGGTCCAGGACCCTTTCTACCATGTCACCCCACCCTGGCAGGGTCTGGTCTGGATGTTGCTTCTTCTGAGAAGCCTCTCTTGATCCCTCCCCCGCCCCCTGGTTCCGTGCGGAGTTCGTTCCTCCCATCTCAGCCGTTATCAGGGTCCCTTGCACATGCCGGCTCACTTGTGCTTGGCACATTGCATGGTGACTGGTGGTGAACCTGGTGGTTTCACTCACAGTGGAGTGTCCTTGAGGGTAGGGCCTGTGAGTCATTTTGGTCTTCCCAGCACCCTGCATGTGGCCTGGCTCGGAGTAGGTGCTTACTAAGTGTGCGCAGAATGAAGGAAAGAGAGACGGGGGCAGGGAAGGGCAGGAAGGGAAGGAGGGGAAGGATCTGACAGCACCGTCCCTGAGGGGGTGGACCATCGTGGTGGGGGTCAGAGGCAGGTACCCTTCAGCCAGAAGCAGGGAGAAGGGCCACCTCAGGGGGGGAAGGTGTATATTGGGGCTCATCCAGGCCCATTACTGCAGGCCCTGGGTCCCGAGGCCTGGGGAGCCCTGGACACCTGACCTGCCTGCAGTCCCCACCCTGACCTGCCTCTTTTCTCCCCCTCTAGGAGGAGTCCCGTGGGACCTGGAGAGCCCTCCCATGTGCCTGACTGTGGGACTAGGGCCCATCCGCACCCTGCTAAGCCTGGAAGATACTGTGTGGGCCAGCTGTGGACCTCAGGTCACCGTCCTGGATGCCAGCACCCTGCAGACTCAGGTACTGGCCCTGTCATATGGCTCATGGCCTGGCCCTGTGGCCATCTGCCTGGCTCACTTTCGCTGACCCTTCTTAAGTCCTGCTAGCACTGCTCTCAGCTCCTGGCTGTGTCTCAGGGATCAATGGGACGAGTCTATTGGGAAGCAGAGGAGCCCTGAGATCCCTGCTGGGCCTGACCTCCACTTCAGATAAACATTGTTACCAGGGCTGCCCAGGGTGGGAGGGGCCCAGACACAGTGGTCTGTATTCTAGGTCCTGAGCTGAGTCTGTTGCTGCCTGTGGAGTGTAGGGCTGGGGTCCCTGTCCTTGCTCTCATACTCACAGAGCCCTGGCTGTGCCGAGAGTGTGGCCAGGGTGGACCTATAGTTACCTTGGAGGCTCGGCTTTTTAAACCAGATCGGGTAGAGGCTGCCTGGGTCCTGCCTCGCCCCGTTTCCTACACCGACAGTGCCTCAGCCCTGGAATGAAGGCCTAGTCCAAGGAGGAAAGGGGCTCGTTCCTAGCTCATCCTGGGCCAACACCTGTCACTCACTGGCCTGCAGCTTTTCTTACCCTACCTTGCCACACCCCATAGTCTGTCCTGGGCAGCTGGTGTGGCTCCCGAGTGATATTTTCATGATGTTTGCTGTCACTTGATTTGTTTGGATTGTCAATTTGGAATGAGCTGCCACCAGGCCCAGAGTGGAGCTCTAGTACAGCTCTTGGGGGGGCTCCCTGCCTTCTTGGGTATTCCTTGTACAGCCGTGGATTAGCACATCAGTAGCCCAGTGGGTACACTGAGTGGAGTCCTTAGCTGGTGAGAACACGGGTGATCAGGGCTGGGCCCCAGATCCTCCAGTCCTCATTTGATAAATGTGGAAACCAAGGTATAAGCTCTGAAACAGGGGGTGAATCTAAGGCAGTGATTTTCAACCAGTGTGCTGCAAAAGGATCTTAGGTGTGCCATAAAAATTTTTAAAGATCATTAATTAAATTATTTTTGAAAGAAGTTCAAAGCACGTTAAGTATATTCTTTTTTGTTTTACTTTTTTTTTTTTTATCAACATAATTTAAGTGGGCCATGAGATAAAAAAGGTTGAAAAACACTGGTCTAAGGGCTGCATCCTGCCACTTTCCCCGGCTCACCCTCCTGTTCTTGTCACAGCACAGAGGCGCTTTCTTGGGAGATGGGCCTGTGGTTTCAGTCTCCAGTTCTGCCACCCACCAGCTGGGCGCCTCTGTACTGGGCTTCCGGATGGGCACGGGTTTTCCACTCTGTAAAAATGAGATAAATGTCCCTTTCTCTGAGTCCTTTTCCTCACTGTATTACTCAGGGTTCTCTGGAGAAACAGAGCTAACAGAATATGTTTGCATACGTGTGTATGCGTGTGTACATACGTGAGGAGGTTTGTTTTAAGGAATTGGATAACGGGGCTGTGGACATTGAGAAGTCCCAAGACCTGTGGTCAGCGAGCTGCAGACCGGAAGAGCTGAGGGCGCCGTTCAGTCTGCAGAGGCCTGAGACCCCCAAAGAGCCAATGTCGTCAACTCCAGTGCAAAATAGCTGATGTTTCAGTCTGATTGCTAAGGCACAAAAGAACCAACGCTTCAGCTCAAAGGTGGTCAGGCAGAGAGCCGGAAATCTCCCTTCTCAGCCTTTTAGTTCTATTCAGGTCTTCAGTAGGTTGGGTGCGGCCCACCCACTCTGGGAAGGCCCATCTGCTTTGCTCATCTACCCATTCAAATGCTAATCTTACCCGGAAACACTCTCTGGATTCACCCAGAATGATGTTTAACCATACATCTGGGCTCCTGCGGCCCAGTCCTGTTGACTCTAAAGTTAACCATCATGCACTCGAGTGAGATGATGCTTGGGAGCCACCCTTGCACCAGGAGGCATTTGATTGGCATTGGAGAGGCAGAGTTACTGCAACCCAGCCCCTTGGGCAGCAGGAAGAGGAAGCACGTAGTGGGAAACTAGAGGGCGTGTATAGAGCGATAATCGATAATTGTCCTTTGAGGAGAAGGGAGCTGGGGGCTGGTGCTGACTCCTGGGCTGGTCCCCACTCCAGGGGATATTTTGGCTGCGCTCTGCCTGCTCATACTCGGGACATGGCACTACTGGACCCGGCCAGGGGCAAGAGAGACACCCACAGGGTGAAGGGGGACCTGCTGCCCAGCATCCTGGCTTAATTGATCCCCTTTCTTTTGAGAGGAGCTGGTGTCACCTACTCCCTTGCCCTGGGGGCTTCCCTGCTCCCCCTCTCTCAACCACTTCCCTCTAAGGGCCTGTCATTTCCTTGGCCCTCTGGGAGGAGGGGTAGTGGGGAGAGATAGATTTCCCAGCCTTTGGGAGGTCCCCCAACCAAACTGGGTCTTGAACCGTTTGGCATTAAGAAGGACATCTGTGACTCCTCCGCCTGCCTCCCTTCCCTAGCACCGTCCTCACTCCACATCTAGGGGCCCTGAAAGTGTTCTGCTGACACCCTGGTGTGAGGTCTATCTCAGCCCTAGGAGGAGAACGGTGGTGGACAGGGGTGCTCAGCCCTGTGTGCTGGGTGCTTGTTTAAGGCAGCAGTGGGAGGAGCACAGGAGGCCCAGCCTGCCTGTGGGGCCCTCCAGGCTGTGGGGAGAGACCCAGCCTGCCCTTTGAGGGCCTCCTAAACTTAAATCCTTATTGCTATTTGTGTCGTTTATTTGGAAAATCAAGTTTCTCCCTTAGCGTTGGTGTTGTCTGCGGGTGCAGGGCATGGCCTCTGTGCTGCAGGCTGCCACCTTCTTGCTTCACTGGAGGAAGGCGACCCTTTTGCTAACAGCAGCCCTAGGTGCATGAGACAGCTGGCTGACGGGAAGGCTGGGGCTGACCGCAGCGCAGTCCTCCCAGGCCCCTGCAGCTCTGCTCTGACCCAACCATTCCCGGGCTACCAGGCTGCAGCGCGAGGCTGTGATGATTTAAGATTAGTTTTGGGCCCCCTGCTTTTAAGGAGATCAATATGTCCTTTCACGTGCCTGGTGCACCTGGGAAGGCCCCAGGAGGGCCACTGGCTGGGGGAGGCAGCATGAGGAAGGGGTGTTTAGGGAGCCTGCATGGCAGGGCCAGAGGGAGCACATGCCCCCGGCTGCAGCTGGGAAATTGAGAAGTTTGGTGCCGGCAGCGGCCTTCAGCGCACACAGTCATTCGGCACAGTGGCAAGGTGATCGCCATACATGTTTAATACAGCGTGTGCCTGCTGCCTAGAACTAGCCAGCGCACTGCTGGCTCTGTCTTAGAGCTGGAAATGGCTCTGCCTGGCCACTCCCAACAGCTGCCCGACCTGCTCCTGGGCTGTCCAGTTTTTCACTCGTTGTGGTGCCCACTGCTTAGCAGCCGGGCTTGCAGGAGCCGGCTGGAGACCTAGTTGCTGTCACTCATTGTCTCACTCTGGTCGCCAGTGTGTGCTCAGGGCTCAGCACCAGCAGGGAGCAGAAAGCCCCGCTTCAGGGGAAAGACATTCCCTATTAGCAGCCAAGCTGCGGAACCTGCCCCAGGCTCGAGAAAACCCCTTTGGGGATTTGAGGCACTTAGGGCTGTTTGGCCCCCAAGCCAGGAGGTCCGGGAGTGTGTCTTAGACAGGCTGAGGATGTGACTAGAGGAGCCCAGGCCTGCACATAAAGACTCAGAGTTTAACTAGGGGTTGTGTTAACTCTAAGGGAGCATTTCCTGATTCCTCTCATCTCCAGGAAGTAACAATAACCAGCAAATATCGAGTGCTTCAGACTCCTTTGGCCCACACATGGGTTTTACACTTTAGATGTGTGAATGTATTTTGTCCTCGAACCTTGCTATGAGTGCTATTATTATTTCAGCTTTACAGATGAGGAAACAGGCACAGAGAGGTTAAGTAACTTGCCCAAGGTCACACAGCTGGAAGAGGCAGAGTCAGAAATGGAGCACAGGCAGCCTGAGCCTTCATGACCCTGCTGGCTGCCCTGGTAGCAGAAGTCCCAGTCTCCTCTGGGCAGCCTTGGCCACCTGTTTTACTGTCCCTGTCAGATGTCACTCTGGGGAGCCTCCGTGTGTTTACAACCTGCTTTTTTACACCCACATGTCTTCCGGGCTGAGGGCTGGACCTTGCTGGTCTTGGTTTCCCTGCGTCTAGCTATCTTTGGTTCTTATAGGTGCTGCCACTTCCAGGCCCCCCATGTAAGGCACAGGATGAATGCAGATGAGTGAGATTTGGTCTCAGCTCTTAGGGAGGTCAGAATCTGTGCAGAGAGACAGACCTGGGACCTTTAGCTTCCACCTGGTGTAATGAGGCCTGGGATGGGGTGAGTCCAGGCCCTGTGGGGACCAGAGGAGGCGGGGGTGGGGTGTCAGACTCTGCTGAAGGAGGGATAGGAGCGGGGAGAGTTGTGCGGAGTTGCTAGGATGACCGAGCTAGGTTGGGCAGAAAGCTGCTGTGTGACCGTGGGACAAAGGGAAGTGATGGTCCAGAGAGGAGAGCAGTGTGTGCCGCTGTGCTGGGCACTGAGTGGCCGCTGGTCTCTGGGTCAGGGCCTCTGAACTGGGGCACTTACTGAGGTCCAGCTGGTCCCTGCTTGGCCACCCCAACCTTGTTCATCTCATCGTCCCCCGCAGAGCCTGCGCCTGCGGTGTGTCTCTGGGTTTTCTGCTTGCCCACCAACTGCTTGTTCAGCTCCTTGATCCCAGTGGAGGCAGGAGCGAGGCCTGTTAAATAATAATGTCGCTCACCAGGACCCGTGTCAACACTGCATCCTCCGCATCCGTGATCTAGATCACATCGCCTTTAAAGTCTAATCCAGTCGTCTGGAGTTCATTTTAACCGATCGCTGGAGGGGGAAGCCGGCTGCGGGATGATTGTTGCATCTTAATTTAAAAAAAACTTATTGGGGACAGGCTGACAGCAGGCCTGTGCGGGGTGTGAGTGCTCTGCAGGATGGGGCGTTTGGGGCACCGGGGGAGGTTGCCCCCTAACGTGCATGGGCTGGGGTGTCTACCACCCCTCCTGGGAGGCAGGCAGTAGTGATGGGGTGGGGACGGGGTTGGGCTGTGAATGTGCATCATGCTGTTGGATCGCTGTAACTCTGCAGGGCCCATTTTACAGACGAGGAAGTGGATGGGATGCCAGGCCTTTGACTCGCAGTCTGTAACCGTGCCGGCCCCTCCTCGGGCCATGGAGCGTGCTGAGTTCCTCCCACCGCCTGGCCTTGCCTCTCTTGTTCTCTCTTCCTGGAGCATTGTTTCCATCCCCACGTGTCTTCTCCTCTGTCGCTCAGGTCTTAGCTTAACTGCCACCTCCTCTGTTGAGACCTCCCTGACCACCCTAGTGCCCTGTCAAAAATCCACTTTTATTGCCATCCAAGTGCTAATCATTTTATGAGATTTTTTTCTTTGATCGTTGGAATGTGAGCACTGTGAACATGGGGCCTCATTTGCCCTGCTCCCTGGTGCGTCCCGGGCTGGGCTCAGCGCAGCCTCACTAGCCTCTTCAGGCTCCAGCGTGAGGCTGTTCGTGGAGTGAGCATGTGGGCACCCTCCTTGTTCCTGGCGAAGCCTCTGTAGGGCAGGCTACCAGGCGTTTGTGGGATTGTGAGATGTGGCTGGGTGGGAAGATGCTCTTTCTTGGCTGAAAGCTGAAAATCTGGGCTGGGGCTGGGGCAGTGTCCAGGTGGACCTATCCCTTAGAAGAAGGAGGCAGGGCCACCTCCAGAGAAAGTGGGAGGGGTCTGCATAAAGCGCTGGGTGGTGTCTTGCACTGATGCAGGCATGCCCCTGTCTTCCTATTCTGCTAGGACAGACCCCGTCCCTGCGTCTGCCCTGCCCCATCCTTGAGGAGTGTCTGTGGCAACACCCCGTCCCCTGTGAGCCGATTTTGAGACACTCTGGTGCAGCTACAGAAACACAGGCCTAGGCCCTGCCTGGACAGTGCCAGAACTCAGAGTGTGTAATGCCAGTGGCTGGACGCCAGGCCAAGCCTCCCAGGGTGGTGGTGGGGCAGCCCTTCTCCCATCAGACCGTAATTCCCCCACCCCTTCTATCACACATGCCCCATGACCTCTTGATGTACAGCTATGCACTGGCGCTGTCGTCTTGGGCCCGATTATGGGATTAACCACAGGGAAGCATGGTAGGGCAGGACCAGGCCCAGCTGGCTCTCGTTCCCATCACATCCCTGGTGCCCGAGACTAGGCCTGCCATGCAGTAGGTGCTCAGTCAGGGGTCTTCGAGGCCAGAGGGCAGCCCTTAGGGAGGTGGACTCAGCTGTGGTGTTTTCCCTCAGGTTTGGGTAGGGGTGAGCAGCACAGTTGACAGAGAGCTTGATTTTAATGAATTTCAGGGTGCAAAGGTGCGTCCCAAAGCACGTGCTGTCAATCTCACCCTGTACCTGACTGGTACCTCCCCCCTATGCCGCCCACTGGACGCTGGTACCAGCACTAATGCTTTTGGTCCCCAAGCATGACACAGAAGAAACTTCTCTGGGCTCCTGGACACCAGCCGCCCCTCAATTTCCTCGGCCTCCCCCTGCCCCTTCCCCACCCTTAATTTTCATGTTTAGTGCCCAAACTTAGTTTGCATGTATTAGCTGTTGTAAATCTATCACACCAGTGTGACGAGGCATGAATAATGCATCACTGGGCTGTATTAGTTTTCTGTCTCCTATCTTATTTATGACACGAAACGGGTGGGAATTTGCAAAAGCGAAAACTGGCGCGGGGCTTCCTGGGTAATGGTATGCAAATTGGCGTGAGGGCGAAAAGATGCACCAAGCCCTCGTGGCGCCCGGGAGCTGGGAGTGGAAGCGCCTGGCATCTGGGCCACCACTGGAGCGTGCGAGGTCACAGGTCATGTCACTCTGCAAAGTCGGCTCTGTTCAACAGTTTTGTCTTAATTTTTTTTTAATGCATGTGTCATTGTTGTTGTCATCCTGTTATGATTTTAAATTAAGAGTTGGCAAGGCAAACTCGAGAAATCAATTTTCTAAAGATTGTGGAGACTTCCCAGGAGCTTCTGACAGGAACAAGTTCACAAGGGGGGAGGCAAGCGTCTTCCAGCAGCAGGAAGGCTTGAGGTTAGATGATCAGAAGAACTGCCTTTCGGAAAGTTTGTGAAGGATGGGAGGTGGGCTTAGGGGCATGTGGAGGGGTCAGAAATAAGTCAGGTGGGTGCGGACTCTGCCTGGGTCACCAGGGGGCGTCTCAGGGGATGTCTGTGGGCAGTAGACAGAGGGGCAGGCCCCTCTCTGCTCACCTGAGCTTGGATCTTTCCTATGTCTAGTATTTGGTTTGCTCCCAATGGGAGATTCAGGTGAAAGAAAGAATTGCATGCTTTTTAAAGAGTTTGGAGCTGTTGGCTCAGGGAGCAGGCTCTGTCCTGGAAGGCACAGGGACAGACCTGAACGTGGAAAAGGAGCCAGGAAAGGGAAGGCAGAGAATTGGCACTGGGGGTGACAGTGGGGGCAGTCCTGTGTTCCTAGGCCTGCCGCTGGTCTAGGCTGTCTGCAGCCTCAGCCTCCTGTCTCGGTCTCCAGTCCTGGGCATCTCTTTGAGAGGCTCTTCTGCATCCCTCTCCCCTCTAAATCCTGAATAAGGGGGAGCAGGAGGGCAGCTGCCCAATACTGCAAGTTGGCAAGGACCAAATGGAGCTACAGACAGGTATCTGCTGAATACTGGCTCTGGGCTTGGGGCTTACTGCAGTGGAATATAAGGGCGCGTGCTGACAGCCAGGCCCTGAGTGTAATTATAGAGCCTCCCTCCCTGGGTGGTCTGGAAGACCGAATGAGGTCCCACATGCAGAGGGTCTAGGCCAGTGCCTAATGCATAGTCAGTTGAAACTGGCTGTTATGTGGTGGCCTCCCTAAGCCTGGCCTCCACGTGCAGGGAGTGCTCACCTGGAGGCAATCTCTACAGGACACATTCCTGGCTGTCCCTGCAGGCTTTGTCTGAGTGGGCTTGGATGGTGGTCCGTGTGGCCCGGGAGCTAGCCTGGCTGGGTTTGTGCCCTAGCTCGCTGTTGGCCTCAGTTTCCCCACCTGTAAAATGGAGATAATTGTAGAACTCACCCCACAACTAAGCAGGTCTATGCAGATACAACTCCCTGGACCATGCCAGGAGGGAGGAAGCACAGAGTAAGCGCTAGCGGTTGTTTTATTGTGGTCACAGGACTTGCCCAGGTTGCGGGGGTCAGGGCACCCAATAGATGGTGAAGCTGGGAACTCAGGGTGCTTCTGGCTCCAAAGCCCCTGCCTGGTGCCATGTCCTCTGCCTTGTCCCGGACCCTGTGGTCTATTGTGTCTTGTGGATGTGCACGCCTGTGCCACCCTCCCTCGGGGTTGCAGATTGCTTGTGAGCAGGGGCAGTGTCTTGTTTCCTCTGTGTTGTCCTGTAGTCCAAGTGCAGACATTGGCTTGACTTCTGTTTCTCTTCTGCTTGCTTCTCACCCAGATCTTCCCTTCCTCCTGGCTCTGAGCATCCCAGGGCTCCTGGCTACCTGGAATAGTAGCTGGGGATCTGAAACCTCTCATGGTGTTCACACAGCCACTGGGCCTGTGGGGCTGTTGGGTCCCAGAAGTGCCTAGGGAGAGAAAGGAGCCTCAGATTAGCATGGACAGTGGGAGCAGCTTAGAAACAGCAAATGTCCAGCAGAGTAGATGCCTGAAGAGGGAGCTTCACCCACATGAGAGGGTGCGTGGGCCCAGCTATGGTGGGTCAGGCATATCAGAACCCCCTCCCACCTGCCAGTTTTGCTGAACCCACTCTGGTAAGCCTGGCCCACTACCCTGGCCCACTTTCATTCCTCTCTGGGGCTCCTTCCTGAACTTTTTGGCATCAGTGGCAGGTGTGTCTGGCTGGCAATATTCCCCACCCCCATCCCCACCAATATGATCACCACCACCAAGAGCAATGGGTTAACTCTTACTGAGACTTCCTGGTCCCAGAGGCTGTTTCAAGCTGTCTGCTAGCAGGAACTTGTACAATCTTTATGACAACCCCATGCAAATGTTAGTATTATTATCCTCACTTTAAAGTTGAAGAAACTGAGGCAGGAAGTAGGAGGATTGGGCCTGGATCCCTGCCAGTCTGGCCCCAAGCCCGTGGCTTTCCTGCCTCTCACACATAGTAAACAGATGACAAGATGGTTTGTCTGTCTCAGGCCACAGTGAGGGTTGTGCATCCCCTGAGCCAGGCAGACATGAGCTTGGCACAGGTCGCTCCCCTGCTGGGCCACCGCTTTCTGAGCGGGGGCTTCTGGTTCCCCTAAATGCCTAGGGAGAGAAAGGAGCGAGAAGCTCAGGGACCTTTCCTTCCTTCTCCATGGGGGCCTACAGGGATTCCATGAGATACTGAAAGATGCCTGACCCCCTCTCTACGGCCCTGTGGATTCCCTGCCATGACGAGGGAAGGCTGGAGCAGCTGCCAACGGCAGGACTCACAGCAGAGGTGCTTGGTGGCCCCAGGTGGCCCTGTGGAGCCTCAGGTGGCCAGCAGCCTAGCCCTCCTTCCTAGGGTATCGATGCTGGAGAGGAAACGCTAGGCTGGCTCTCATAATTGAAGAAAACAAAAGGAGATTAAACAGAACTAATGAGGACAGCATCAGTGCACCACACTTGGAGATGCTTTCTATATCCCACTTTCTTCACAATAGAGCACTGGTGGATTTTAGTTTAGTTTAGTTTTTAAAGGCAAAATGTTGGCACGGCCTCGCCAGGATGTTCTTTCTGCCATGGTGCTTCCTGTATGCCTTGTCTGGGTTGTTGTTGGGGTGATGGGATGGCTGACCCTGGCCTCCGTGCCCAGTTTCTTGTGTGCGTAAGTAATAAGCAGGGAAATTTTAACTTTTGGTTGGGGCCAAGAATGGTTTATAGCCTGTTTTGAGAATTGGCAAAAAAAAAAAAAAAATGTTGATCTTTCTGGAAAAATGCACCAACAGCACTAAATTTTTGCACAAATCAATTTCAAAATGGATTGTTGAAAGGAAGTTTGACCACCCATCTTGGAGCTGGCAGGGATGTCCATCCCTCCGTCCTTCCTGGGCTTCCACAGTGGCCCAGAGCTAGGAGAGTCCAACATCCAGTGATGGCTTTGTTAGACAGGAATGCCCTCCCCCCTGCTTCACAGATGGGTAAACTGAGGCCCAGAGACATTAACTGTCTTGCTGGGAAGATGTGGAGGAAGACACTGCCCCTTGACCCTCCCTGGGAAGTGCAGCAGACCTTCTCCGGGTGCAAGCCCCATGGGGGAGCAGTGGGGCATCACGCAGACCTGGAGGTAGGTGTGGGCGTCGGAGTTCCATAGGGTGATCAGACGTCTGGTTTGCCCAGGACTGAGGAATTTTCCAGAGTTTGCTAAGCAAACTGGGACAAATTGGCCACCCTGGGTTTGAATCTGGCTTCCTCTCATTTCTTAAGCAGTACAGATTCAGGGACATCCTTTAGCCTCTCAATTTGCTTCCCCAGCTGTGAAGTATTGATAAGAATGAGATAGATAAGGAAGGAGAAGGGCAGTGTTGTGCTAATTGCCTTTCTAAAAAGACTTATCTGCACACCCAGTGCTGCAGCCCAGAGCAGTCAGGACCCTGGGGTCCTAGCTCCCAGCCCATCCCCTGGATGGCAGAGTGACCCTGCAAGGGTTATTATTTCTTGAAGCTTTGGTGTTCTACCTATTGGATGAGGATGGGATGGATGGTGGTGCCCACTTCCCAGATTCCTGTGGGGATTAAAGGGAGGAAACCTGGGGTGACCTCTAAGGGCCTACAACCGTGCCTCCCAGAGCCGGCTTGTTGGGGTGATAGGCAGGGAGTGGGTAACACAAGCCCCTTCACCTCCACATCCTGCTCTGGCCGGCATGAGAGTCCTTTTGAGACCCTTGGAGGGCAGCATGTGAGCTTGGAGTGTTGGAGGCAGGGAAAAGGCATATGTTCCTGCTCTGTCCTGGCCAGCTGGGCACCCTGGGCTCATTCCTTCTTGCATAAAGTCTCTGTGAAGGTGTGATTCGGTGACCACAGCGCCCAGCACAGGGTTGGAAAGGCCTGGTGCACAGTGGGTGCATGGGAGTCGAAGCCTTATCAGCCTCCTAGAGCTTGAAGCCCCTGAGGGCACCCAGCCGGGGCTGCCTCCCAGCTCCTTGGCCACCTAGCAGCTGTAATGACTTTGAGTGCTGAGCAGCTCACACTGGGAATTTATGGAAACTATGCATAGAAGTGTTACCTGGAGGCACATAAATATTGTAGGACGGGAGGTTGGGCTGTGTCAGCACTATTTGGAACAGTATCACTCACCTGAAACCCTTTGTGTGGGTGCCTGCTATGTGTGGCTGGGAGGGGGTGCTGGGTGGGGGCAGGACGCCTAGGTTCCTTTCATCCCCCCGGACCAGCCCAGCTTGCTGGTGTGTGTGGAGCACTCGAGGTAGAGCTCAGTGAGCTCCATGGGTGCATTCTCTTTCTGTCCCCATTTACAGAGGAGAGAGGGGATGAGTCACTGCAGAGAGCAGCGGGGAGCTAGGGGAGGCAGACCTGACCCTCCTTACCTCCAGCTGTCACCTTTTAAAAAAAGAAATAACTTTGCTTTTCCCCCTATAACTTTTTACTTTGAAAAATTTCAAACAGAAAAGGTGAAAGAATAATACAATAAACACACAGATATTCTCCACCTATTTAACCAACTGGAAACATTCTGCTGTAATGTTCCGCCCATGTTATACACATCTGTGGACACACATACACCCAGGTTTTAGAAAGTTGGTTGCAGACATCATTGCCCTTCACCTCTCAACACTTTGGCGTGTCTCTCCTGTGTAACCGCAATAGCCTGTCACACCCAGGAATTCAATGTAAAGGCGCCGTGATCGCTGATAGACCTCCCAGGTGTGTATTTTCCTGGTTGTCCCTGAAATCGTTTTCAAGCTGCAGCCCTCACCCCATCCAGGAACCAGCCTTAGCAAGGATCACAGGCTTCCTTTGGGGGTCACATCTCTTTAGTCTCCTTTTAATCCAGAATAATCCGTCTGCTTTTTTCTTTTCTGTTTTCACGATACTGACTGCATTGACAACAATCTGGAACTGGTTGTTTGTTTCCTCCCACTGGTGCTGCAGAGGGAAGCTGAGCAGAGCTGATGGCTATTTCAGGGCTCCTGCCTAGAGGTGTTGGTTCCCTTTGTAATTACTAAGTCACCTGTGGGTGGTTTTTGGAGCCCGAATATACTGTTCCTTGGCAAACTTTAGCATTCAGGGATGGCCCTTTGGTGATCTCCCAAATTAGACTGGGGAATTCTACTGTCCCTCCTATAGTGACTGGTCATCACTGGTTACAGAGTTTTCCTGGCCTCCTCCCCACCTTTTACCATCACTACGAATTCCTACAATTCAGTGTGCTAAATATCAGGACCACCACTATTATTTTTTGTTGCTAAAATTGTCTCAAATTTGGCACATAGGGGCTCATTCATGCTGGTTCCTGGGTCCTTTGGCCCCTTCCCCCTTTTCTTGATCCTTTTTTGGGTATCAGCCTTGTGAGATGTTCTGGCCATTTCTCCAGGACACCCTAGCTAGTTCCTTCTCATAGGGAATAGTAATTAAAATCAAGAGGTGGGTGTGCACTGCACCCGGGGTGTCATTGCCCCCAGGCCCTTCAGTGGCCAGAGCCAGGAGAACCTCAAGTTCATTCCAATACCTCTAATTAAAATCCAAGATCCTTGAAGCTCCACCCTAGCAGTTCTCAGTCCATATTTGACTCTGTCCTCTGCCTGTGAAAACCCTGGTCCCCAGTAACATCAGTCATCTCAGTTACACCACATGTTTTCGAATCACAGTGCCCATCCCGCTGCCTCCAAGCCCGCAGAGTAAGTTCAAAGCTTCCTGGCAGATTATTTTGCCCTTCAACAAGGACGGGTGGTGGGGAGGGCATATAGTCAGGGTGCTGTGATCTTGAGCTGCTTGTAGGGATTCTTTCCTATGTGGGTGTGACCATGTTCCAATAAAGCTTAATTTACCAAAACCTGCAGAGGCTGATGTAGCCTGAGGGGCGTTGTTTGCAGACGGTCTAATAGGTGATCCTGATAGAGCAGTTTCTGGGGCCAGGTAAATAGCCACGTCTGAATCACAAAGGCTGAGACTACCTTCTTGGTGCCAGGTGGGCAGATTACTTCTTAGAAGGTAAGGCAGCCCCCGACTCCTGGGCCTCCTAGACTGGCCAGGGCTGAGGGAACCAGTCCAGAGGTGAGAAATAGGAAACTGTGACCTGGGATTGGGGCAGCAGGTGGGTAGCATTTCACCTTAGCCTGCTTTGGGAGGGGAACAGAGCTGGGTGGGCTAATAGCCTCCCCTAGCAATGAACTCTGAACTTCCCTCTGGGTAAGCAAACACCCTTTTTTTGGTGCTGACAGCCCATGAAGGAAAACTTCATGGGCTGTCAGCACCAAGCCCAGTGGGCAGTGAGGTCTGGGCCTCACTGCTGGCTGCCCTCACCCTGAGTTGCTGACTCAGTCCCTCCACTCTGTCTGGGACTTATGGTGCTGGCATGTCTCTGATTCCACCTGCTCCTGCCCTGTGGCCCAGAGGCTCAGCCAGAACTCCAGGTTCCTGGAATGAGGAGGGGTCACAGACCAATGGCCAGGAGCCCAGAGGGCTGGGACCAGGGCCAGAGCTGATCTGTTGTTCTTCCTGTAGATCCCTGCTCTTTCCCCTCCTGCCTTGCCCCTTTGGGATTGGCAGGTTTGCACAAGCCTTCTGCAAAGCCCTCTGGGCCTGGAGAAAGACGTGTTCTGCCACTGGAGAAATGAGCCTGGATATCCACCGCCGACTTCTCTTTTAATTAGATTCTGACAGCAGCACGCAGGGCTGGCTGGCTGGCTGCAGAAGCAGGTGCAGCTTTGCATGGTCCCAAGCCTCTGGGTTTCAGGGTATTCTGCTTTTTTAGAGGCAGGAAATGCTTTTGACCTTTCCTGGGGAGTGGGGCGGGAGGAGGCTGACTGCACGAGTGTGAGCGCAGACCCCTCTCTTGTGTGTGCATGTTTGTACATTCATGAGCAAAGAGTTGCATGCCGTGTTTTGGAAAAGTCTGCAGGCAGCATGTCAGGGCTCCCCTTACCATCCCACTAGCTGTCCATTTGCCTGTCTGCCTGCCCATGGAGCCCTCTCAGCCTCAGTACTGCCATCTGTGGTTGGGGTTCATGGTGCCTCAGCTGACTTTTCCCAGTAAGGCTTCTTGGGAGGTTTCTCTTTTGAACCTCGGGTGTTCCTCCTGCCTCCAGGATTCCTCTGTGGGCTGGGTCAGCAAAACAACAAACCACCCCACAGGGTTCCTCGAAGGAGGAGAGAACCGAAAGCAACACTGCCAGGGTTGTGGGCAGCAAATGGGGGTGAAAATAGCACTGCCAGGGCTGTGGGCAGCAGATAGGGGGTGAAAGCCCAGAGACTGGGCACACTGCTGTCCCCTCTTGGTTTCTTCCCCTGCTACTTCCCTCCTGGCTCATAGCTCAGCCATTGCAGACTGGCTCAGAAAAAAGCAGTTTCCTTGGACAGCTCACAGTCTTACCCTCCTGGCCCCTGCGTTCTGATCAGGCACAAGCCCCAAGCTCATCAGCTTTGCTCCCCCATGGAGCAAAGAGAGAGCCCCCCCACTCCCCACCCCACCAAGCTTTTCTTTATCTCAGTGGGAAACCTCTGAGTGATCTGAGCCAGGATGGAGTTGGGGTGAGTCCAGGGCCAGAGTCCTGGTCTCAAGTCTATCCTTGGCCTTCCAGGCAAGACCAGGAATGCACCCTCCTGCCACGTAATTGTCAGCCTGAGCTTATTTAAAAGTAAGACAGATCATGTACTTATGCTTCATGCTTCTCCAGCGTGTAACTAAAATCAAAACTCTTCACCACAGATTTGAAGGCGGCCTGGCATGGTCTGGCCCTGCCCGCCTTCCTTCCTGTCTCACCAGTGACCCCCCTGGTGCTGAGCTTCAGTCTGCTTCTCATTCCTGCCCCGGGGCCTTTGCACTTGCTGTGCTGTCTGCCTGGAGTGCTCTCCCCGCATCCCCAACCATCCAGGGCTGTTCCCTCATTTTATGTCTTTGACTAAATGCCACTTCCTAGAGAGACTTTCCCTGACCACCCAGTCTTAATGGCTCTCAATTTCTTTTTTATACAGTGGTTATCATACTTGAATCAATCTTTATTTGTTGTAATTGTCTCCTGCACTGGGAATATCTGTTTCATGAGAGCGAGCCTGGGGTCTTCTCAGGCTCTTAGACCTATGCCAGGCCCACAGTAGAGACTTCAGAACATCTGTTGAATGAGTGAGACCTTGCTAGGTACCAGGCCTGTGAAACTGCCAAGGAAATCAGGTTTAACAGTAGATCTGATTCTAAATGAATGTTCCATCCAATGTCTACTTACTACACTGTTGGGCTTCTACCAAAGACTTACTCTTTACAGAAAACTGGAAAAGAGGAAAACCAATAATCCTCAGTGGGTAGGTTTCTCCCCGGTCCCTCTACTTCCCCCAATTTTGGATGTAGGTTTTTGTTTGTTTGTTTGTTTGTTTGTTTTTTTCAGTTTGTGGCCGGGGCAGGGTTTGAACCCACCACCTCTGGTGTATGGAGCTGGCGCCCTACTCCTTTGAGCCACAGGCTCTGCCCTTTGCATGTAGGTTTTTAAAAAAATTTTTTTGCACTTAGTATAGCATTTGCATTTTTCTGTGTTTGTCATACAGTGTCTGTAAGCGTGACTTTCAGTGGATGTGGGAGAGTCTGACAAACCTGACCACCCCCAATGGTTGGGCATTTAAGTTGTTTCTAGTTCAGTGTGCTTGAGCTGGTCTTTATCTGAGTAAAATCTGAGTGTTGTAGAAAGAGTTCAGGTATTCATCCATTCGTTCCTTGGCCAAATTCTGTTGTGCACTGGGCCCTGTTGAACGCAGAGAGGATATTGACGGGCTGTCCTTGGAGCTCGTGGTTCATTGTGGATGAGCCACGTATGGTTAGACAGCAGACCCTGGCACTCAGAAGTCGGCATCCAGGGAGGGTTGGAGGAACAGGAAAGTCATGCTGCTGCAGAGTCTTCAGATGTAGAAGCAGGACAGTGATTGATGTATGTTGTGGACACGCCATGGTGAAGGCAGAAGTGTGGTTGCGTGGTGTGCCCAGAATACTGACCAAGCCCAGGTTTTGATGGGAACAGTAAGGCAGGCGTGGGGGTTCAAATGCTGAGTTAGGGAACTTGGACTTTCCCCAGCAGGGGGTGGGAAGCCTGACCATTTGTATCTTCTCTTAAAAAATTAAGCAGTTTTTGTTTGTTTGTTTTGAGATCAAGATTATACATACACTGCAAGGAAAAAAAAATCAAATAGCATGGAATGGTTTATCCCGAAAGGCCTTTTCCTCTCCCCATCCAAGTCCTCCTTTTTTAAAAAATTTAATTTAATTTAATTTAATTTTTTTTTATTGAATCATAGCTGTGTACATTAGTTCAATCATGGGGTACAGTGTGCGGGCCTCACATACAATCTGAAATATTTTCATCTGCCTGTTCAACATAACGTTCATGAGATTTTCTCGTTTACTGTGTGAAAACATTTGTGTTCTGCATTTAGAAGGTTTCTCCTGACCCTTCAAAGATGCACCTCAAGTGTGATTCCACCCTCTAGCCTCTCTCCCAAGTCCTCCT
>CAUYON010203801.1:0-35835 GCA_963573935.1 Arctocebus calabarensis | reverse complement strand
CAAAAGAGTATAATAGGTTATCATTTCCAGAACTGAGGTTTTTTTTTTTTTTGAGACAGAGCCTCAAGCTGTCACTCTGGATAGAGTGCCGTAGCATCACAGCTCACAGCAACCTCCAATTCCTGGGCTCAAGCGAGTCTCTTGCCTCTGCCTCCTAAGTAGCTGGGACTGCAGGCATCTGCCACAATGCCTGGCCATTTTTTTGGTTGCAGCCAACATTGTTGTTTGGCGGGTCCGGGCTGGATTCGAACCCACCAGCTCAGGTGTACGTGGCTGGCACCTTAGCCCGCTGAGCCATAGGTGCCGAGCCTGTGTGTCTATTTTTATGACAGTGCCATACTATTTTATTTACTGTAGTTTTATAACATAATTTGAGTAGGTAGTGGGATGCCCCCAGCTTTTTCTTTTCTTTAGGCTTGCTTTGGTTATTCTGAGACTTCTGTTGTTTCTTATAAATTTTAGGATTGTTTTCTCTATTTCTGTAGAGAAGATTATGGGTATTTTGAAAGAGATTGCATCAGATCTGTAGAGCTTAAAGAAGACATACAAATGGCCAACACATATGTGAAAAAATGCTCAACATCAGTAATCATTAAACAAAAAAGGTAATCAAAGACAAACTGAAATGTCATCTCGCCACAGTTAAATGACAAAAAGTCAAAAAGAAAATAAAAAAAAGAAAAAGAAAAAATGGATGCTGGTGAGGATTAGGAAGGCAATGAACGCTCCTACATTTTTGGTATAAATGTAAATTAGTATAGCCACTATAAAAAATATTATGGACATTTCTCAAAAAAACTAAAATTAGAAATATCTTATGACCCAACAATACTACTACATCGATCTATAAACAAAAGAAAGGAAGTAAGTATATCAAAGAGCTCCCTCCACTCCCAGGTTTATTGCCGCACTACCCACAGTTGCCAACCTATGGAATCTGCCTACAAGTCTACTAACATTTGAATGGGTAAAAAAATGTGGTACAGGCTCGGCGCCTGTGGCTCAGAGGGCTAAGGCGCCAGCCATGTACACCTGAGCTGGCGGGTTCGAATCCAACCCTGGCCCGCCAAACAACAATGACGGCTGCAACCAAGAAGCAGCCAGGCGTTGTGGCAGGCGCCTGTAGTCCCAGCTACTTGGGAGGTGGAGGCAGGAGACTTGCTTGAGCTCGGGAATTGGAGGTTGCTGTGAGCTGCGATGCCACAGCACTCTATCCAGGGTGACAGCTTGAGGCTCTGTCTCAAAAAAAAAAAAAATGTGGTACATATATACAATGGAATATTATTCAGTCATATACAAAATAAATCTTTTTTTATTATTTTCTTCTTTTCTGTATACTTATAGATTAGTGGATACAAATTAAATCTTGTCACTAACAGCAATATGGGTGGAATTGGAGAATATAAGTAAAGTAAGCTAAATAAGCCATGCATACAAAGACAAATATCACATGTCCTCACTTATATGTGGGAGCTAAAAATTGATCTCATGGAGATAAAGAGTTATCATTATCAGAGCCTGGGAAGGGTACAAGGGAGAGATGTTCAAAAAGGATTAATTAATGAGAACAGAAGTACAGTTAGATAGAATAAGATCTAGTGTTCAATAGTATAATAGGGTTATTATAGTTAACAATTACATATATATGTTTTAGCAATAATATATTGTATATTTCAAAATAAACAAAGGAATGAAATTGGAAATAAAGAAATAATAAATGTTTAAGTTTTAATTATCTTAATTATTGTGATTTAATCATTGCACGTTATATGCTTGCATCAAAATATCATATGTACCCCATAAATATGTACAACTACTATGTATTCACAAAAATTAAAAATAAAAATACAAAAAAAAAAGAAATTTGGGACATGTACACATAAAAAGAAAACACACACACACTTCTAAGTAACCAATGGGTCAGAGAAGAAGTAAAAAAGAAAGTTAGAAAATGTTTTAAGATGAAGCATAATAAAGGCAAAAATACCAAACTAAGGAAATGTGAATGCAGTGCTTAGTGGGGGAACTTATAGATGTAAATGCCTATATTTAAAAAGAAATGAGATCCTAAATTAAGACTCTGGTTATTCATCTTAAGACACTGAAAAAAAGAAAAGCTACTACACGTAAAAGCAAATACAAGAATAATAGAGACTTAAACGGAAATTAATAGAGACAGAGAAAATCCATAAACACAAAACTTAGAGTGTGGAAAAGATCAAAACAAAACACACACACACACAAAACCAACAGCAAACAAACAAAAAGCATGGGATACTTTTGCTAGGATGGTTAATAGAAAAATAGAGAAGAGTGCCAAATTACACGAATCAAAAATGAAAGAGAGGACATTACATCTGTCCTTAGATAAATACAACGATTACAAAGGTATACAACAAATAATCGTAGGCCAGCAAATTATACAACTTTGATAAAGTGGACAAATTCCAGGAAACACATGAACTGTTAAACTGACTCAAGAAGAAATAGACCATTTGAACAGACCTAAAACAAGTAGAGAGATTGAATATTTATATGGGAATTAATAGAGGAAGTGATCATGACCTCAGATTTGGTAATGAATTTTTAGATAAGACACCAAAAGCAAAAGCAACAGCAAAAATAATATATAAGTTAGACTATGTCAAAGTTAACTTTCAAGAAAATGAAAAGAAAGAAATCACAAAACAGGAAAAAAATATAAATCATATATAAGATACAGGACTTGTATCTAGAATATACAAAGAACTCTCATGTCACAATAATAAAAAGATGCAGGTGATGAATAGTCAAAATGCTGATTAGATATTTCTCCAGAGAAGATCTACAAATTGCGAGGAGGCCACGTGAAAAACGCCTGGCATCGTTAGCCACCAGGGAGGTGCACATCAAAACTTCAGTGAGACCCCCCTCCACATTCACTAGGATGGTATAATCAAAACTCAGATAACATTTGTTGGTGAGCATGCCCAGAAATTAGAATCCCAGATACAGCTGATGTCCTTATATCAACTTGGTAGTATATGTAAAGTAGTGCAGCCACTCTGAAAGCAGTCTGGTTAGTTCTCAAATGTTTGAATATAGAGTTACTATGTAACCCAATAATTTTGCATGGAGAGGGACATCCAAGAGAAACAAAAACATGTCCATGGAAAACTTGTACATGAAAGTCTATAGTAGCACCACAAGTTAGAAACAATTCAGATACTCATTAAATGATGAACAAACAAAATGTGGCATATCTGTGCAATGGAATGGAATTGATCCAAAAAATAAGTGAAGCGCTGACACATGTATGCTTCAACAGGAATGAGGATTGAGAACATTGTGTGAAGCCAAAGAAGCCAGTCGCAAAAGAACACACATCTTGTAGAATTCCATTTTTATGAAATGTCCATAATAGGCATAAGAAGTAGCAGATTGCATAGAGTTGAAAGGAGAGTAGGTAGTAGCTAAAGGACATGAGATTTCCTTGTGATGTTTTGAAAATGTTCCAAAATTGACTGTGGTGATGTTTGTAGATATACAAAAAAAGCAATGTATTGTACATTTTAAATGAATGAATTATATGTTATGGAAATTATACCTCGATAAATTTGATATAAAAATGAAGTGGGTTGCTTTCCATCTCAACCTATTGCTTAAGATTATCCAACTGCCATTAAATTGAAAGAAAGACAGAAGCTCTACAAAGCAAAACAAGATAATAAACACACAAACAAAAAATTAAATGAATACATGAAGTCTAAGTCTTAAATTTGAAAGAAATGATATTGGAGATACTTACTACCTCATGGAATTGGGTGGAAACAAGTAGATCAGGAGCTAAGATGGTAAGAAGCACATTGCCAATAAAACGGTAATTCCAGTTTTGCAAAATGCTGTGGTGCTCCAAACTTGTGTTAGCAAATAATGATTGGTGGTGGTTTTGAGCTCTGAAGGTGATTATGGAAAGTGCGCTTACTGAAAAATGTGTTCTCTTCAGATATGACCGTGTAGGATAATAGACCAGAAAAAATATCCCAGAGAGTGGAGTCAGGGTCATAGAGAATAGACAGAGGAGCTTCCCTGGGGAGTTCAGTCAGGGACCGGAACTTGCCTAACTCTCATGACCTGGGGCTGCACCTTACCTGCCCAGCAGGCTTTCATCACCGCAATGGGTCTGTGATTGCCATGAGTTTACTGTCTCTCTCTTTTCACAGTTGGAGTCTCTTTACCATTGATGTAGAGGTATGCATAAAAGAGGGAAAGAACTTGTCTTCTTAGTTCACAGGTCCTAGGATCAAAAACAGCTAACTCGAACTTTAACAGAGAGAAATATAATAACTCAGCGATCCAAGGGCCTTGAGCTGGATGCAGTGAGTGGATTGTGTCTTTTAAGGATATTCTTGAATGTGCTCTATGTGTGGGACGAAGGATGGTGGTGACTATGGTGACCAGAGGGCAGACAGTGGCAGAAATTACTACCTGTTTAAAAAATATCTAATCTTTTCTTCATTGTCACATAGGCACATTTCCCACCCTTTCATACATTTAATTGTGGTCATGTGACAAGGCCAACCAGAAGAACGTGAGCAGAAGAGACATATGTTCCACCCAAGCCTGGCCCATTAAAAAACCACTGCATTTCTCTATTCTTTCCTCTCCTACCTGGTGGCTGGCAGGGAGGTAGTCTCCGTGGTGACCTTGGAAGTCATGTGTTGAACATGCAGGGCCTCCATCAGTTTCAGTCCTCCAGTGACCACACGGAGAGGGCCTGTCAACATGTTTATACACACAGTATCATTGTCTAAATAGCAAAATTTCTCTTGACTTTGCATCATTACAACATTTTCAGTCTGGATTTTTTTTTTTAAGCGATTAGTTCCCCTAACTAACATAACTCTCATCATCGAATGCCTTCCCTGTACCTGCTGAGTTTAATAAATTGTTCTCACTGGGTATTCCTTTCCTTTTTGTTCCTCACTGATTCGTGTACACTCTAGGTGGTGCTTCCAATGACTACTCAGACTACTTGCATTCTGTTCAAGGTGGTTCCCCTCCCTTTGAGTTTTATATCCTTCTTCTTGTATTTGATGTTATTGGTAGTTTCATCTCTGTAATTTTTAGTTGGATGCATTGTGCATCTGTAAAATGGTAATACAGATTTAAATAAAATGGAGTTAGGACTGAGTGACCATAGACTGGATGAACACATGTTACGGCTAGCCCACTTGATTGCCCACTCTATGCTCCTAAAAGTTAAGATAAAACAAAAATATTAAATGAGGGACATGATGGTTTGGGGGCATGAAGGGATAAAATGTATTTGAATATGGCTCAGTCATTCTGGACTTTCAGACCTCCTGATAAGCTAATTTGGATACCCATTCAATAAATATGATAACTGCAGAGCCAGGGGGTGGTAAGACCCAGCAGTTTGGATTGAATATGGCTGTGTAGCCTCTGCACAGTTTATGCTTTGTTCTTATATCATCTTAATAGTATACTGAAACTTTTTTTCATCCTTTTCAGCTTGCCATGTTGAAAAAAATTTCTAGAAAGTAGCATATTAAAAAAAAACCCAGAGTGTTACTCATTTAAATAATTTATTTTTCAATCAGGGACATCAGTTTGATGATTAATACACTGCATTCATTTTCTCCTTTTAAGAAACCTGGAACAAACAGGCTTGCACAGTGTATATATAATTCATTTAGGTGTTGAAGTCTGAGCCTACGTTTGTAAGAGAAAATTTCAAACAAGCCATAATTAATATGTCACTTTAGGAGGAGCAGTGGGATGAGGGGGAGGACGTAAACGCATCTACCTGATATTCTTGCAGTGTGTGTGTGTGGAGAGGAGAAATTACAGTTAATGCACAAAGACAGGACCAGCTCTGCAAGCTTATTTCTTTGAGTTCCTGCCAAGGTGAATAGGTGCATCTGTGGGTATCTCTTCCTGGAGGTGTGGAGAGAGTAGGTTAAATGTGATGGACTGCAGCATATTTCAGAAGAGGAAATTTGAAAGGTGTATTAGTTTGGAAAGCCAGCCTAACTGTCCTCCCCTTCACTGCCATTTCCTGGGTGAAATGTAAAAAGCTGTTCAGCTATCCAGTTCACAGTTTTTCTCTTGAATAAAGAGAAGCAATAGCAGTCCCTTTCCTACTCAAGTGCTAACACGAAGTGGTGCACTGAACGTGGAAATGCTGCACAAATATGCCACACTATGTGCTGACATCTGTCCTCCCCGAGACTTACTCCATCATCACTGGCAGAGGAAAACTTGGTATTGAAAGCCAGGTAAAAAGACTTTCTGGCAGGTCTTTCACACTGATCTTCAAGTATTTCCCGTGAAATTTCCTGAATTCAGTTCCTTTCTAGATACATGGGGTCAAGAAAGGCTTCCATCCTACCCCTGTGATGAAACTCCCTTGGGGCATCCCAGACAGCATGTGCTACCTCTTTCTTACACTTTAATTGATTTCCAGGCCATCACTCACGGATTGTGAGGGAAGAACCTAGGCTCTCTATGATTGCTCTAGGAGTTTTGTCCTTGTCCCCAAGCTATTACTGAATCATTGGCCCAGTGACTCATCCAAAAAGGAAAAATAGGCACAGGTGATTTCAGGGTTACTGTTTGAGCACCATGTGGCAAATGATACATCTTCTTACCAATCTCAGAAACTCATTGAAGTATCTTTACACATAATGTCAGGGCTTTGGGTGAAAGGGATTGGCACTAAGAAGTAAGGGACTTACTATATTTCATGGTCAACTCCTTACGGAGGATTGTGCCCAGGCAAGGTGCCTTCTTAAAAGAGGTACTTGGAGGACCAGCGGGCCTAGGGGTGAAATAAAAGGTAGTGAGAGAGACTGATGACTATTCTTTGGAGGGCTGCTATTGGAGGAGAGGATGTTTAGTCTGAAAACGAGAAGCTTTATGGGAGCCATAGTGTTATAATTAAAGTGTAATATATGCACTATATACAGAGAAGAAAAAAATGATCAGAGGATGACAAAAAAACCACACAGAACAGTGAATATACACTACAAAAGTAGAATTTGTAAATATAATAGAAAGAAACTTTCTTTTTTTCTTTTTTTTTTAGAGACAGAGTCTCACTTTTTTCCCCTCAGTAGAGTGCTGTAGCGTCACAGCTCACAGCAACCTCCAAGCTGGGCTTAGGCGATACTCTTGCCTCAATCTCTCGAGTAGCTGGGACTACAGGTGACCACCACAATGCCCAGCTATTTTTTTGTTGCAATTTGGCCGGGGCCAGGTTCGAACCCACCACCCTCTGTGTATGGGTCTGGCTGAGACCCATATACTACCTACTCACTGAGCCACAGGCACTGCCCGAAAGAAACTTTCTAATAACTGTTGTTGTTAAATGATGATAGTGAAGATAGTTAAAAGTTCCAAATTACTGAAGTCATTCTAGTGGATAATAGTATTTCATTTATTAGATATATTTGAGAAGTTTGTGTAAGAAGTTATATTACTTGAATTTCAAAGTATGAGATTGGATTAACAGTGCAAATTCAGGAATCAGAAGGATTGAAATTTCATTCTGGATCCCATCATTTACTAGAAGAATGTCTTTGATATTTAGTATTTTGAAACTTAATTTTCTCATCTATCAAATATAAATGATCACAGTATTTACCTGATACAGTTTCTTGAGTATTATTTAAGAAAATGCTTTTAAAGCCTGTAGTATAATTCTGGAATATAGGAGGTGATCAATAAATGAATAGTAATTACTTATTATTATTATTGCTACTATATCACTTTTAACCTAAAGAATTGTGTATGATGACATTCTAAAAACATTGCAACAGATTTGTTTCTGTGGAAAAATATCTTAATATAACTAGTACTTTATTTTTTTTCCCCATAGCCAGGAACATTGAAAAAAGTATTTATTAACAAATCATTAAAATTTGAATCTTATTTACAGGATTGTTGTCAATTTATGCTTCATTCGTGTTTATGTAGAAAGTCGTCTTAACACTTTTTTAATAAAAGAAGACATTCACAAAGTAAGTGGTAGTGGTTAGCAAAAAAGAGACTATCTGGGAAAAAAAATCAAATTACTTTTCTTCCCTTTTATAACTTATTAGTCATTTGAGTATAGATGAAGACTTTACTCAACACTCCAAGTTTCTCTCTGCTATTCCAGGGAAGTCTATTTTATGACAATGAATTGTTAGGAATTAATTATGTTGTCTGTTACTTGTTCAACATTAACAAACGAGAATTTGAAACAAGCACAGGTTTTTGTTGTCATTGGGGCTGTGAAGGTTTAATATCTCATCTTATCAAAAATTAGAACAAGTAGGTAGAGCATTTAGATAAAAAAAATTATCCAGGGGAAATTCACGTTAATAGCCTTAAGTGTCTAATTAATTTAATGCCATTTTTTGCATCCATATAAACAGGCTTAATTTTATAGGAGTTTACTATCTGTGATATAGGACTTGCAATTCCATGAGCTCCTTGAAAACTCTCTCTGTGTTCTGCTCTGCTCTCCTCTCCTTGCATAAATTTTGATGTTAGAAAACTGTTAGTCATAAAAAGGCATTTATAGTTCAATATAATTTTCTTTCTTTTTCTTTTATTTCTTTAAAAATGCAGCTTTAGAAGTAATAAAGTCCTTCTTTCTCTAAATCTTCAATCTTTTTTTCCTAAGGGAAGATTAATTTGTAAATATGCTAATGGATTTGTATAATATTAAACTTTCCCAAGAAAAATTATATTACTTCATGTGAATGAGCACATCTATCTTACTCAATTTATAGACTAATGGCTAAAAACCCCCAAACTGTTTCCTACTATGTGTTTTGTAACTAATATGACTGCAGGCACAGCCACATTCTTGGCATTTCACAGCAAATTTATTGGCTAAAAATTTTTTTCTTTCCCTTTATTGAGTTTTCCTCATTTAGCTGTATTTGGATGCTAGTTAATAAAATGCAATTTCTCTTACAAAAAGGTGAAAAAGTAAACATGCTGCTCAAAATAGAAGTGATTTCTAAACAGGAAGTAGACTGAAAAGAACAAATGGTTAGTTTAAAAGTGCTATCAGGAGTAGGGACGCTATGCTGGAGGCGTTCCCACAGCTGACTTGCATTAAAATGACGGGGTGACTTCCTAGGCCTCGGGGGGTCAGTCAGGTGGATGTTCAGATATTGTGCACTGGCAACTTAACCAGTCCTCATCTTGGTTGTTTCTCCGTTACTTATTTTCACCGGCTCAATCATTCCATTGCATAAATTATTTCCAGGAATAAGGCAAAAGACCACGGTGTCCTGCTGATATCCTGGGGGGATATTATCCCTACGTGATACCTGGAAACGTGAGGTGACATTTGCCTTGCTTGGTCACCTCCCTCCGAGGAATTCAGTGAGACTTGGCTGGACTCACAGGAGAAATGAGCGAAAGGGTGAGGGGCTCTGAAATGAGAATTCACATTAACAGTTCCAGAAGAAGACCTAGAAAGAATGCAGACTTCTGACCATTCTTTCCAATAATTACTCTGTTTTTATAAAGCCTCTCTGAGAGTAACTTGAAAGACTCCTTATCAAGGGAAGATTATAATGACAGTCACCTGAGTTTCTAATATTTTCCAGGAGAGCTTAGTGGGAGGATATCGCAGTCTGAAGGGAAACTGGCTAGAGGTGCCCAGAAAGGTAAGAAAGTAGCTGAAGAGAAATCATTTATGACAATGGGGTGTTTCAACTTATTTTGTTCTTAAAAACTGGGCTTTGACTTTCTGTGTTTTTGTTGACCTTCATGATAGGACCAGGGCAAGTGGTTTAAGTTCTGTCTGCAAGGGTTTTGTTAAATGGTACCGACTGAACGCCCCAATGCTGCCCACGTTATGGATTGAATTTAGCAGGTTTTTTGGATTGCTTGTGATAGAAATGCAATTTAAACTGATTTAAGCTGGGTGATGAGTGGAAGAGAAGAATTTATTGGCTGGCTAACTGAAAACTCTCAGGAATACAGCCAGACTCAGACATTGCTGTGTCCTGGTGCGCACAGTCAGCTTTCATGTCGGAGCTCCGCTTTCCTTTGTTTGATTTTACGCTTAGTCAACTTCTACCTGTGGCCCGAGCCATGTTAAGTTTCTTTTTTGCAATAGATTCTAGCAAATCCTAGGGCTGTTGTGTCCACCTTGGATCAAGGACCTACTCCCGAAGTTATGTGGGTTATGTGGGACAGCCTGTGAGGGTCAGTCCCACGTAACCCACAAAACTGAGGCGGGAGAATGGCCATCCCTTAGGGCTAGGTAGGGTGTCGATTCTAGAATCAGGAGGCATGTGTGATATGCAGGCAAAAAGAGTATGTCTCCAATACCATTATGAATCAAAGAGGCATGATGGAATGAACAGCTAGGAAAAGGGACCTGAGTGGCAAAAGCCACAGGGGCATTTTGCTACCACACAAGGAATAGCCAGGGCGTCCATTCCTTGTTGGGGCCGTGCCGTTTATAGCGATATGGTTAACTGAAACATTGTCTAGGTGGGTCTAGTCATAGCTGGGAAATAAAGCTCGTCCTTGGATTTTGCAATGTTATCTATGTTTTATTTCTTCCAAGTAGACCTTAATTTCTGCAAAAGCAGGTACTATAATACAGCTTTTACTGTGCTTCTCTGAGAATACAGCACCGCTCTGGACACACAGTAAACACTAAGGATAGACTTGGACGGCTGCGTTTCAGCTGTTCGTATGCTTATCACACGCAGGGATTTCTCAGTGATTTTCTCAAGACCTGTCCTCACTGAGAGCTACATTTGTTTTTCATCTTTCCATATTACTCGAGGAGTCTGAATATGTCCTTTTAACGTGCCTCCAGGTTTCTGTGCTTTCTCTCACACCACCAACGCTCTGTCTGGCAGGAGCTGGGACCATGCCTGCTTCTTTCTTCCCATACCGAAGGGCTGTGCTGTGCAAAGCCCTTCACGCTGCTTTCCTGATCCGCTCTGCATAACTGCCTGGAAGAAAGTATTTTTATGGATGATCTAAAAGAGGGAAATATATTAATCACAATTTTGCTTTAGCTTATCTCATGGGTTAAAACCATTAAACATACTATTTCAGTGAAATTTTATATACAGCAAGCATTTCTCAAATCTTAATAATGTTCAACTAGTTTTAAAGCACACTGGATACATTATAATGAGAAAACGACCAAATCATTAGTACTGCTTCTTAAAAACATAGGACTGTATTGGTCTTTAAGAGTTCTTGATTCAGTTTATGGGAGGAACTTTAGCGATGACGTAGTCCAGAGGTAGAAAATAGATTCATCCAGGGTGCCGAATTTGAACAGCTAATGGTGGCTGTCTGGAGAGCTGTGTTAAGAAAGAATTTGTGGCTAAGTCCAGACTTAGTGGGAAGAAGTGCTATACTGGGACATATATACATATTTTTTTTCTTTTTTTTTTTTGCAGTTTTTCTGGCCAGGATCAGGTTTGAACCCACCACCTCTGGTATATGGGGTTGGCGCCCTACTTGAGCCACAGGCACTACCTGGGATATATATTTTTTAAATGTTTATCATGGTCAAAGAAGGGAAGAGTAGCACCATA
Source organism: Arctocebus calabarensis (assembly GCA_963573935.1). Lineage (NCBI taxonomy): Eukaryota > Metazoa > Chordata > Mammalia > Primates > Lorisidae > Arctocebus > Arctocebus calabarensis. The sequence goes on along the minus strand of CAUYON010203801.1, from coordinate 24,256 downwards.
TGTACCACCTATTTGCTTGCTCTGCACAAGATCCAATTTTACAAAAATTAGATACATTTGTCCAAGATCATAGTGCTAGCTAGTAGCAGAAACAAGGCTTTTTAGCTCAGTTTCTCAATATTTTCTCAAAGACTTTTCCCAAATGTGTTAACTGAGATAGACCCACAAAAGTGGTCAGAATGGAGTCCGATATCTCACCTAACCTCTGTAACTATTAGCTAAATGTGATATTTAATTCAATTATACATTCTTTTATTAACCAAGAAATCACCAATGATTTATTAAGCATGTACTAGGGTGCAAAGTAGACACCGTGGTTGGCCCAGTTGGTAAACGTGATGTCTCAACTTGTTCCTCAGTGGTTGATTTGATTTTCTCCTTCCCTTTAGATAACATTCGTAGAGTTAATAATTTCTATACCAGAAGAAAGGAGCTGGATTGTGTCCTGATTCATCTCTGCCATGATGTTTTGCTTTCGCTCACTCCCAGTCCTGTTCTTTGAACCCTAAACGCTGCTGCTCAGAGATAGATGAAGGAGCACAAAGGCACTTCGCTAATATTCTGTGTACATTATACAATTTTCTTAAAAGTACTGCCCTTTGCGTTCTATGAAAAATCTCATGAAAATGGAATTATATTGAGAATGAGATCAGCACACATTACAGACTTGGTTTTTAATAACAGGTGTCTAACGTGTGCATGTGACATGCAAAATATGCTGATGCAAATGGATGATTGCATGTGCAAAAATATGCAGATTAATGTGCCCACAGATGTTCAAATAATTTCCCATTATTTGCATGCCATTACCCTTTTTGAATGCACAACTGTATATTTTGTATACAGATATGTTTACATTATTTGTACATCGTGTGTGCAATTTATACACAGCTTTTCAAGGATTGGTCTCCATCACGTCCCTCACCAGGAAGCCTTCACTTCACAATGCATTTTCCATTCCCTGGGAGAGTTCCCTGCAGAAAGAGAAAAATGCTACGACTACCATTAGAAAGCTCAATATCACCAGAAGATAAATGCTAATTTTTATCTGTCTTTCTTTGTTAGAAATGTGGTCCTTTCCTATCAATACAGCTTTTGATGTCAGTGTAATAAAATGCAAAATCTGTGCAGATTCTCAAACTGTCAAAACAACAGTATGCACTTAACAAAACTTATCTAGCTCTTGGTGTTTAATTTTTTTGTTTTGTTGGTTTTTCCTGCCTCTCCATTCCTGAAGAGTTATCAGTACCCACAGATAACCTCACAAAATATAGCTTTGATTTTGAGGTAAAAGAAACTTTGGCTTATGATGAACTCTTTTAGGGAATTTTTTTCCTCAAAAATTTTAGATAACAGATCAAAAAAATGGAAAAGAAGGTTAGAATTTCATTTTTATATCAAGCATTTCAGGTGTTTGCTCCAAATTGCTATATTTCAATACTACATTGGTTTAGTACTTTTCAGATGTATCACTGAAAAACTAAAATTGCAGATGCTTAATATCTTTCTTTGGTAGTTGTTCCTAACAAGACAATTTAATATACTCCGAAGGGTACATTTCATCTTATCATCTTTTTCCTCAAGCTGAGTTTTGGTACTATTTGATTCAAAATCTTCATATATGACTTCGTTAAGATGGCGTCTTATTCCATCATCATTATTTTCAAATTATCTCCAAAAGAAACATCGAAATATATATTGTCCCTCCCACTCTGCTAGAATCAAGAGGTATCTGTGTATAAATAGAAAGTAAATGCCAAATAGTTCCTGGGGGGGGAGGGGGAGAAGAAGACAGAGGACGCTGTGGGAATGACTGCTCTGCTTTATAAAGAAAAGATTACGGCAAATCATCTATTTTTATCCAACTGGTGAGGCAAATATTAAAATGCAAAGTCTCATATATTGTTACCCTTGTAAAAAGTATATGGGGGGCTTCAGCGTGGTTGTTACTTCCCTAAATGTAGTTAAACATAAAGGATAGGTTGGAAAATAATATTTAAGCTAGAGTATCTTGTTTGTGATCTCTGAAGAAGTTGTACGTGATTTCAAGCGCTGAAACCCGAAGCAAGGCGAAGATAAGAGTTAAATGTCTGTGGGCTTTGGAGGAGCCTCCTCCGATGCCACTTACTATTATGAGTTCCGAGGCATTAAATCTCAAGGCCCATCAACTCACATCTTACAGCCCTGCCTGTCTGTGGACAGGACCCTGTCTGTCTGTTTCCTCTATTGCACTATTTTGTTTGTACTACTGTAATCATTTTGCTGGCCCAGATCTGTGTGGGTGTGCTGGCAGCTTTACAACAAAGTTGCATGGGAACAGAGTTAAGGTTGAATATTTATTAGAAGAAGCCATCTGGCGTCAGGCTGTCTGTACAGGGGCTCGTTCCTTTGGTAGGCGCTCCTCTCTCTCCCGAGCTCTTCCTCCCTTTCTCTTTCCTGCTCTCCCTCCCCCTGTCCCTCACTTCACAGCTCTGAAAAAGTTGAACATGCCTCTCTAACCCATTAATTTTGTCCTTTGCATTTATGCTCTTAAAAAAAGTCATTAGATCACTCTGTTTCTTTTAAAACTGTTCTCTTTTCCTGGAGGGAGCGTCTTGCTTGTTTCCATCTGGCAGCGCCCGTGGAGGATCACCAGGAGAAGGCAGTGGCTTCACGTGTGGGCTCACCATTTGCCCTAAACATCCATCTTCCGTTTCTGCTTTTCCTGTTCCTCCCCACCCCCACCTACCTATAGTGGGCAGACTAATGTACAAGTGCCCGGGTTTCTCAGTTTGGAGCCAGGTTAACGTCCACATAAGCAATCAGACGCGGGCCGGGGGGGTAAGTGGTACCTTAGCCTTCAGCCATCTCACTGCACTGCAACCATCTGAAATTGCTAAGTCATCTTCAGGATGTTTAGTCTCTTCATTGCAATTTTTGTGTGAGTCAGTTGTTCATTTTCCTCCTCTGTGAATGTTCCTTTTCTCTTTCTTTTTCTTTGTTGCAGCTTCACATCTCTCTTCTTTTGCGTGTCCTCCCCTTTCCACACACAGCCTCTGCTGAGAGCCTCTCCCCGAGTCCACGCGGTTTGTTGTGGAGCTGCCGGTGCGCCTGGGAAGGTGCCATTAGCACCGGCTTGACTGAACCAGGCCCATTTTGAAATACCACGGTAGGTACCCCATGGAGCCGGTGAGCCAATGATCACTCTTGCACTTGAAGATCCATTCAGACAAGGCAACAAGCATTTTGTGCATGCAAAGTGGGCCTGTCATTTCTGCTTTGCTTCTTGTGGGATGACAGCCAAATTCTGGGTTAGCCTCAGTTACGTCCCCACAAGTTAACTTCTCCCCCCTCACTCTGCAATGTGGGGCACTGCTCAGAGAGAGATTCCGTGGTGAGATTGCACTATGTAAGGTCTGGTAAATCTGAAGTGATGCATTTATCCTGATATTGAAAGGGTGGCGATTTGTGTACTCCATTCTCTATTCATCCAGAGTACAGGAGTTATCACAGGAATCAGATGGGAGAAATTAAAAGCTCAGTGCAGCATTGAAAACCTCCAGTACAGATGGGCCATCAGGAATCTAAGGAGTTCAACAAGCCTGAATCAAAGTCAATTTAATAAGCTCTGTCCCTGCTCCATCATAGGGGTGGATGTTTTATTCTGAACATAATTTTGCATCCTTTTCTCAGGTGGGCTATGGACCAGCCAGTCTGTTTAGTACAGAGCCCTTATTTCAAGCAGCTTCAAATGCTCGTCATTTCTAAATGAGTTTTAGCTCCGGGAGATTTCAGCATTGGAAGAATTGCAATAAGCTATGAAACGTTATCCCTTCTCAAGACTCTTCTGAGTCACTGGGGAGCTCTGGCTTCCACGGGTAATGGTAATCGCTCTACTCAGAGAAGGAAGGTACCACCTCAGGGGTCACGTGACAATACCAGAGAGGTTAAATCAACTTCCAGCTGAGGTTTTACAGATACATTTGGGATCTTGGAATGATATTACCATATTATTGTGCTTTTACTCTTGTTTCTTTTGGCTCAGGGCTGAGGGAACAGTCTTGTGTAATACATTTACCCAGGGAAGGCTTCACCTGATCCAAGCAAGACTGGGCTCCAATGTCACCCATTTTTGGTTTAATGGATAAGCAATGTCTCAGAGAGAAATGTTGTTGGTATTATGAGACTTGTATTTATCTTTAATTTTTAAAAGAATTAGTCAGGAGCAGAATCCAAGACAGTGTCTCAGGGGAGATGAGCATGGGAAAAGAGTAATAGATATTACAATAGGAGAGGTGTTCGGGAAAATGAATGGTCATTTGATGCTTTTTATTCCCTTCAAAAATAAGCAAAAAAAAAAAAAAAGAGTTACCTGATTCATATACCACGGGGATATCTAGTTGTGCCTATTTTTAAGAACTTATGTGTCTACCTATGTTTTCCTGAGAAGAATTAATTGGATAAAGAAATAGCTTTAACCTTAATGGTCACCCTAATCATCAAGATTTAATTATGGATTATTATAAATCATAAGAAAAATAACATGTAGGATATATATTTCATTATATGTAGGATATATTTAGGATATATATGCATGTCTCTCTCTCTCTATATATATATGTATATATATGTGTGTGTGTGTGTATACCTAAAAACAAAACAAGGGCATAATACCTAGTAAAATTGCTGTGGATACAGTAGGTTACTCTGAGTTGCTTCAAGAATGGATTATCTATTATTGAAGGATGATTCCTGCTCTGAAGGATTTAACAATTTTACGCAGGATACCAAAAAAACCAATTACTAATGGAAATATCTAAATACAACTATGACTACAATGTATTAATTTACTGCCTATAAATGTATTGATTTATTCCTCAATTTTTGAGTATTGGATATATGCAAGAAACTTTACTGTGATATATTCTAAGCTAATTTGTTATAACATTTTATCCCAAGAACCTTCCAGTATACCTCGAGAGAAAGGTATTTCCACTCATAATAACAAATAGAATTGAGTAATTGCCATAAAAGTGATGAAAACAGGGAGCTAGTGCATATGGCCAGGGAAGGTGGCTCGGATGGTGATGGTGGTAAGTATTCTAGGCCTTTAGGAAGGTTTTTAAAATTATTTTTATGATTTTTATTTTTTGAGACAGTCTCACTATGTCACCCTTGGTAGAGTGCTGTGGCATCACAGTTCATGGCAACCTCAGACTCTTGGACTTAAGTGATTCTCTTGCCTCACTCTCCCAAGTAGCTGGGACTACAGGTGCCTGCCACAGCGCCTGTCTATTTTTTGTTACAGTTGTCACTGTTTAGCTGGCCTGGGCCAGGTTCAAACCTGCCATCCTCTGTGTATGTGGCTGGCATTGTAACCACTGTGCTAAGGGTGCTGAGCCCTTTAGGAAGTTTTTCTCAGTTTCAGAAAGTTCACCCCATACATAGAAAATGATCCACCTTAAAGCATAGCGTATCTGTACAACAGTAGTGAAAAAAAGAATGCCAGGACTACATTAAAGAGGCTCTCAAATGCCAAGGTGAAAGACATTTGCTTAATTTGAGGGACAGCCGGTATCGATTTGAGTAGATAGTTATAAAATCATAGAGGCATTGAAGGATTCATTTAGCCACATATTGGACATTAGGAATGTGGAAGAAATCAGACCACATTTTTCCTTCTATGTAAGCAGACTAAATTACACTAGGTAAGGGCAGTTATATCTGTGTTGGAAAAAATGAGAAAGAAAATTTAAAGCTATTAAAAAAAAAGTCGACAGACCTTGGACAACCAACTGGACGAAAAACACAAGGCAAAGATGCTATTTAAACTTTGAAGCTTGGCGTATGTAAAAATTGTGGGAAGAAAGAAATACAAATAGGAAAGTCATATAAGTAAAGAACTTGTAGGTAAAGTGACTATTTTGATTTTAGATGTATTGAGTTTGAAATGTCTGGATAATATCCAGGTGGTAATTTCTAGCATGCAGCTGAAAAAAAAGGGAGGAGCATATGATTCAAGGGAGAACTGGCATGAAAACTGGAGATTCGTGAGCAATATGCAAAGAGGTAATAATTGAATATGTGAAAGTGAATGGCATTTTCAAGGAAAAGAGTTTAGAATGTCAAAAATAAAGATGGCTCAAGATACAATATTGAGAAAGTCATCTATTTAAAGTGGGAGGAGAAAGTTAGAGCCAATGAAATAAATATTGATTATAAAACTATCAAAAGATTACCAAAGTCAAACATTGCAGACAGAACAGGCAGTCTAATGAGGCTGAAGAACATGGGCTCTGAATGGATTTATCAGTGAGCTGACATGGAGTCCATTAATTGGAGTGAGAAGTACTGGAGTGAAAGGCCATTTTGAAAGGATGTATGGATAATGATAAAGTAAGAAAAGAATGATTGATACTTTTTAAAAGAAATTTGGCAGTAACAGGTGGGGAAAATATAAGCTACCTCAAAAGAAGAGGAGATAGTAATTTTTAAATTGGGGAGACTTGAGCTCATTTGTGAGCAGAGGAAAGATCACAAATCTGGGAGAGATAATGATAGAGCAAAACCCAAAAACTGACTTTAAAGTCTTTGCATATTTTCAGGGGAGTGACATATTTCCTTAGTATAGCATAGCATCATTTGTGATGACAAAAGTAATACATTTCTGGCAGCGCCCATAGCTCAGGGGGGAGGGCGCCAGCCACATACACCAAGACTGGCGGATTCAAACTCATCCAGGCCTGGTAAAACAACAATGACAATTGCAACAAAAAAACATAGCCGGGCGTTGTGGTGGATGCCTGTAGTCCTAGCTACTTGGGAGACTGAGACAAGAGAATCGCTTAAGGCCAAGAGTTTGGGATAGTTGTGAGCTGTGACACCACAGCACTCTACCCAGAGTTTAAAAGGCTTGAGGCTCTATCTCAAAAAAAAAAAAAAAAAGGTAATAAATTTCTCATTAAACATGACACAGAAAAGTATAAAAACAGAAAATAAAAGGAACCTGTAATTTTTCATCTGGTGATAAACTGGCAGGCAGCATGTATGTGTATAACAAAATTGTGATTATACAATATGCAATTCAGCTCTGTTAAATATGTTCGATTTCTTAATATTCCTGAAACATTTGATTTTCCATAAATAATGTACAAACAGCTACTATCTGGAGACATTAAAGTTTATTTAATCATTCTTTTTTTTTTTTTTTTTTTTAGACAGTCTCACTCCTTTGCCCTTGGTAGAGTGTGATGGCATTATAGCTCACAGCAAACTCAAACTCTTGGGTTTGAGCAATCCTTTTGCCTCACGGGTAACTGGGACTATAAGCGTACATCACGAAGTCTGGCTAGATTTTTCTTTTTTCTTTCTTTTTTTATTAGAGAAGGGGTCTTGCTGTTGGTCAGGCTGGTCTCAGACTCTTAAGCTCAAGCAGTTTATCTGCCTCAGTCCCCCAGAGTATTTAATCATTCTTATTTGGGGGTTTCTAGATTTGTCTAAATTTTTTGCTCATAGGTTATGGTAAATACATTTTATAGGTACATTTTTGTTACCATTGCTTATTTTTTTCACAACTACAATTGCTAGTAGTAATTTCTAGAATTAAAAAAAGGCAAACATTTAAAAAATTTTTGGTACCACCTTTCTAACAGTTCCTTACAAAGAGTAAATACTCATGAAATATTTGTCAATGGACAGATGAATGATCCAAGAAAAACATTTACTAACTTACCCTCAAAACAGCAATGCGGTAGTTTAACTAAACCCTAATAAATATGAAATATTACGTTACTGTGTTTCTTTCTAATTTGACAGGTAGAAAGAGTTTCTTTTCTTTTGTAATCAATAAGGCTGTACATTGTTTTTCATATTTATATTCCTTTTGTGATGGATTGTTTTTGTAATTAAGGTTTTTGGTTTTAAATATTGATTTGCATGAGGGATTTACATACCATGACTATAATAAATTTGTATAAAATATTTTCATAGCTATTGTTTAGCTTTAATTTATGTTATTTGATATGAAATACTCAATGTGAGAATTTTGTTTTAATATTTTATGGTCTATTTTACTTACAGGATAAATACAATATTTCTTTTTTAAAATGCCAAGTCATGAATTAGTGAACAATATCTTAGTAGAGATTAGATCACCTTTCTTGCATTCTGTACTTTTGTGTATGAATGATTTTCTCCTGAGCTCTATTTTTTTTGAAATTTTGTTTCCTGTCTGCTGACTTGGAGGATAGTTTCATGACATTGTACCTATTGTCTGTCTATGATGCCTGTAAGTTTACCATCACATGCCTGTATTTTTCAAATTCCTAGTTCTATACTCACCTCCATGTCATTCCAGATGCATTTGCAATCTTTTAAATTATAAAATAAATTCTATTGGTATTTTATTCTGAATTTAGAATATCTTGATTATTATAATATTCAGGAAAGGGGACCTGTCTCTTGATTTATTCCAAACTCTTATATTCTTTGGTAAATCTTGATTTTTTTTTCTATATATGTGTCTCATATTTTTCCTGTCAAGATTTTTCTCATATAGTTTATGTTTTGTATTGATTATGAATAAAATCTTCTTAACCTCTGAATGGTCGTTACATCATATAGAAACACTAGATTTTTGTAAATGTAATTGTACTTAGACCCTCAACTTAGCTCTTTTATTAATTAAAATTCTAAAATTATTGATTATATAGATTTTCCAGTTACATAATCATAAAGTCTGCATATAAGGACAAATATTACTCTTCATTTACAATATTAAAACTCTTATTTCTAATCCATGTTATATTGCATTCTTCAAACTTTTAGGAGCTTTTAAAATTTAGATCTGTATGTATGACATTATATACACATATACAGTTCCATATGTGCATGTGTATCTCCCTGAGGACCATATTTTTCAACTATATACCCCTAGAACCTGCCATGTTGCTAGCCACAAAAATTATGTGCTAAGCATAGCGTCAAATGCTTAATTTGCCCTTTCCCATTTTATCTTCAAACCAGTACATGAAGGAGGTATTGCTCATTTTACAGCTGAGTAAACTGAATGCCAGAGAGATTAAGAAACTTGCCTACGCTTGGGTAGCTACAAAATTACAGATCGGCTTTGAGAACCCACTTCTGGCTTCAAACTACACATAGGACATATACAACCAAAAAGTGTCGATTGACAAAGCAAGCAACTAATTGAATGAATGAATAAAAGACATCATCAACCATTATAAAAAGCACAAGAAAAGTTAAATTTTGAAAAACATTTTGGGTGTTGTGGCGGGCGCCTGTAGTCCCAGCCACTCGGGAGGCTGAGGCATGAGAATCGCCTGAGCCCAGGAGCTGGAGGTTGCTGTGAGCTGTGTGGTGCCACGGCACTCTACTGAGGGCCATAAAGTGAGACTCTGTCTCTACAAAAACAAAAAAAAACAAAAAAACCATTTTATACATTATCCCCTAAAAATGGAAAGATAGAGGCCCGAGAGAAAGGATAATACAGAGATAGTTTTGAGATGATGGGAATAGAATTTAGGAACATGTATTACATGACCTCATTCTTTTCAGTATAGAAAGAAATGAGATTAGGAGAATGAAATAATTTAAAGACAGACTGAAGACTAAAGACAGGGGAGATGGCGTGGGAAGCTATGGAGGGCCTGTTTCTAGCAGTACAGGACAGCTCTCTAAGCATCTGTGAGGATCGGAGTGAGGTGCAGACTGCCATTCAGTCTCAGGATCAATTGGTCGTACTCTTTTATTGAGCCTAGAAATCACATGGGAACCAACAGCTAGGCAAAAGCCCACAGATATTAAAAGGGGAAAATAATGTGACATATGCGGTGCCCTGTATTACTCATCCCTGCTTTTAGTAGCCTATGTGTTTCCATTTTAAGTGCTGCATATTTATTAAGAAAGGGCAGAAAAATCTATATATCCTAAATTAGTATAAAATAACATATGCTTGTACGTATTAATGAATATTTTTATAACATACATTACATTGTTTACCTTTTTCGGAGACAAATAACAAACAAATAAATAACTGTAACATCCCAATCCTTGGCCAGTCACCTTTCAGGGGGATTACTACTTATCTATCTTGTTTGTCAGTCATTGCTTAATGTGTCCGTCATTTAGGTTAATTACAGTCCCAAAACATGGAAAACATTTAAAAAATTAAGTAGTGGTATAAAATTTTACTAGTATCAATTTATGTTTCTACAGCAGTGATATTCTGAAAGGCTCTTATCTCAATCATTAGCTTAAATATATATATAACTTCTTATTCAGTCTTTTTCATTCCTCCTCCCCCTTTTCTTTCTTAATTTTAGTTTTTTTTTAATTAGGGCAGGCTATTATGTTCTACAAATAACTGTACAGGTAATAGCAACCTCAAATTTAAAAAGCTGGAGCAGAATGACTTAGGCTTCATGGAAGAAGCCACACTCAAGCCATAAAGGGAACAGAACAGAAGCCTTGTACCCCAAGATACGCATGGCGGGGCAAAGACTTACAGGTCAAGAGAGACAAATACTGAAAATTTTCTCATAATTTTGAGGAAACAGCATAGTGTGTGCTCAAACAACTCTGGGAGTGTGTTAGTTAAAATGAATCAGCCACTTAATTTTCTTCCTGCTTGTATGCCCGGGGAAGATGGCTCAGAAGCTGTCAGCATGACTACCTAGCAGTGACTTGGGAGGACTATGACAAAACTGCAGTTAAACTTTTATCAATTGATTCCTCCTTGTTTCAGGAAGTTGAAATGGGTCAAAGGGCATGACCAGGGGATCCTATTCATGTGTTGTACTATTATTTTTAGTCCTTAGGTCCAAACAGAGATTGTAATTTGCTTCTTAGTATCATTCAAATGTTGCACGTATACTCACTTCTAATGCGTTCCTACATTATACAAAACACCCATATTTTAATTTTTTCATGTTAACTAGGATTGTTTTTACCATAGTCCTTTATAAAACATTCACCAGTACTGCCAAAAAAGACATGTTGAAGATAGGAAGATAGTAATGTGTGCACATTACGGGATTTAAGTTGGCTCCTCCACTAGTCAGGAAAAAATTCCTGCCGTTTAAATCAGGCAGAATCAGACGTAATTTACGAATTAGTGCATTATTTAAGCCAAACCATTTTTGGTGCTTTTTACTTGGTCAAACAAAATATTTTTGTTTTTCTTGACTTTTTCTTCTAAGCACTAATTTCTTCAGGCTGTTGTTAGTTCGCCAAGAGGGCAAACAACTTGCTTTAGTACAAACTTCAGCAAGGACTTAGCAGATACTTTAAGGTCTAATAATGAAAAAGCTCAAGTATTTCCTACTGATTTATATGTAATTATGATCACTTGAAAAAACCTAAATAATACTTCTATAATAATGCATTTCAAAATTTAAAATGGGCTTAAGCATTGGGAATTGGGAATAATTTGATATCTATATCACATTCTGTAGGAATTGTATTTAAATTCATTTTTCACAAAATACTATGGCTTTGCTTTAACAAAATATGGATACCTTGCTGTTTTAGGTTTATGTTCAGAAATTATGAACATAATTTCCTATTTTTTCTGAGGCTGTGTTACTGCCACTTGGAAACAGTAAATAATTATCAATTATTGGAAAGCAACAATTGAAGAACAAAGTCTTGTAAAGTTATAATTAGTTAATATAAAAAATATTACCATTGCTTTCGAAAATATTAAATGGAATTAAAATGTTGATAATAAATGTTCAATTCTGCAACACATATATTGAGAGTACATTGCTTTCATATAGTTGAAGATTTTCTATTTTTTTTGAAAACATGTTATTACATTTTACTAATGTAATAATTTTGTTACTCTGAAATAAGAGAAAAATATCTCCTTTAATGAATTTCAATACAATATAGGTTTTTGCCTTATTGGATCATATAAAGCTACAGATAAAAACGGGTAGGGGGCAGGTATCTTTGACTTTGAACTTGAAAATAAACAGTGCAATACCTGATAAAAGGCAAAATCTTGGTGGTTCAAAAATGTATCTTACAAATGATACTATGACATGTTTATGGATTTTAGTATTTGCATATAATGTATGCTCTGGTTGGGCTTTGCAGCCTGTTTTTACTTTTGGCTTTTATATTCCACAGAACTTCTACAAAATCAGCAGGGACAGTGCTGATTAATTTATAATGTTGTTTTGTGTTTCTGAACAAGGTACCTCAGTAATTAAGTGAAATATTTATGATGAATATAAAACAATGCCAATTTATTTGTTTGCCTGAAAGCTAACTTGTTATTTATTTAGATTGATCTTGTGAAGGATTCTTTAAATTGAATCATAATATGTGGATGCATGATATTTAAAACAGAGATGTGGATAATAGTATGAATTGATGTGTTAGAATATATTATGCTACACTATAAGTCAGACAAAGGGTAATCATAAAAACTTTGACCAAATTGATAAAGAAGTTCTTAGTTTCCCTTGAGGAAAAATATAAACTACAGTGAGAGTGGATCGATAATGTATTGTGAAAGGAAAATGTATAACTCAAATGCACTCTGTAATGTTTAGCCCCTGATTTAAATCATGTGTACGTGATGATAGAAGCATAGAAACTTCACAGTGTTATCGGCCACTTTTTAATAAACAGTGTTATAATTTTTCTTTATGCACTATATATTTACATTGTATTTATCTCAACTGATGTTAAGCAAAAAGACTGCTCTGCTTTTATTGCCAGCAGCTAAAGTATACCTTTTGTCTCGGAGACTAATAATGCTTATTATATAGCTTATGCAAATAAAATATCTTCACATTCACAGGTAGGGGATTGAAACATTTACTTTCCTTTGGCACAAGGCCACATTTTTCTCATCTTTCAACTAACAATAACTTTAAATGAACACTTGCAAATTTTAAATTTAGTTAACACCTCTCTCCTGGTCTTTTTCATGATAATGATCACTGAAGTTATGATGGAAATATTGCAAAAATAATCCCAAAACAAAACAATAAAAACTTTGATGGGAAACTGAAACAAGAAAAAGAGTGTTGTAGTTCATGGCTTGCCTATTTCCAAGGAAAAAATGTTCTGAAGCTGCTGTTTAGAAAATGTACTAGTTGTGCTAACTACATTATTCTTTGTTATGAGATTGTTGCACAGTCATTCCCATTAAACTAACTAATACTTAGTCTGGGAGATGACAAGTTAACAAGGAATAACATAGTATTAGAGATTATATGTTCACAAACAATAATTACAGGTAACATTTATTATGCTCATTCTATGTCAAGCACTAATCCTCATTGTAATCCTCTAGTGGTAAGTCGTTTTATTTTGTCAAAGGGAAATTGGGTCAGAGAAAAGTGAAGTTCAATTCTCAAGTTCAAATCACTTGTGAAAGAAGAACTCAGGTTAGAATCCATGTTATCTGACCCTAACACTTCATTGTTTGTTCCAAGGTGACATTAAAAGAAAAAAATCTATGTCTCATGTCTGTATAAAAACAAAGTAAAGCAGTGAATGTCAATGTAGGCCTTCCCTGACCAGTGTGCAATCCCTCGCCACACAAGGCTATTTAAGATCAAATTTGAATGAATTAAATGAAATAAATTTAAACATTTATTTCTTTAATCACCCTAGCCACATTTTAAGTTATCAATTGCCATATGGCTAATAATGACTCTTTTGGATAATGCACATAAATATTTCTATCGATACATAAAATTCTATTGGAAATCCAGAGCTTAGTCTAAAGACTTTGAATTTAACTTAAAAAGTATGTTTTCTTTGATGAGATATAAAAAAGAATTCAAACTACTCATCATTAAGATTGATTGTTGTGCAATTTATAACACACCTATTGAAACTTTTTGCTTGTTAAAAAATAAAATAATCCCAGTCATTGATTTATTCCTATTAAAATTATTTTTAAAGTCAATGTAAGAAATCTGATCTTGTTTGAACATGAAGAATATGAAGATAGTGTTATTTTCTCATCTAGTCATAGGTTGATTGGCCATTTTCTACCATGTCATGTGAAGCTGCCTGTGGTAGCCAGTTTCCAAAAGGGCCCCCAATAATTCCTCCTCCTGGCATTAATACCTTTGTGCATTTGTCTTTCGCATCATACCAGCCTAGTCTGATCAATAGAATACCATAGAAGTGAGGGTGTCTGACTTTTGAGAGTAAGTTATAAAAGATATTGAAGTTTCTGTCTTGATTGCTATCACTCTGTTTTCTCTCTTAGATCATTTACTGCAGGGAAAGTAATTTTCTAAGACATGAAGAGCCGTATAGATAGGCCCACATAGCAAGTGTCTAAGCCCTCCAGCCAAGGGTCAGGAAGAAACTCAAGGCTCCAGCAGCAGCCACGTGGATCTACCTGGAAGCAGATCCTTGAGGCCCCATTGCATCTTCTGATGACTGCAGTCCTGCCCATGGGCCTCCTCAGAGAGAGTCAGAAGGGCAGCAAAGTGGTTCCCTTAATTCAGATCTTCAGAAATTGTGTGAAATAATAATTCTTGAGATTAAAGCTTCTGAATTTGGGGAGTAGTTTGTAAAGTATCTAATATAATTCCTGATCAGAAGTTATGATAGAATTTAATAGTTACTGTTTATCAAATACATTGTTGACAAATTTGCAAAGATACAATAATGGGAACAAAACAGCTCCTACCATCAAGGTACTCACCCAATGACTATACTACAAGTATAATACATTAAGTAAGGTAAGTGAAGGGCAAGGGATTTTTGAATATTTCCAATATTTGTGTGAGAGAGGAGATTGCATCTAGATGGGTGGATGAAGAAAGCCATAGCTGAAAGAAAGCTTAGCTGAACGGTGGCTACATCTTGAAGAATGAATAGAATTTTTACAGGTTGTGTAAATACATAAGAAGCAAGCATTCCTTTTACTGGGGACAGTGTTTAAAAAGGTATGAGGCTAAGAAATTATGAGTGTATTTGTTAACAGTACAGGGTCTAAATGGATGAATAAAAGCAAAAAAGGCCTACAAATGGCCGAGGATTTTCTGGAGATTTGGAATATATGGTGAGGAGGTAATGTCACCTGAGGCCCACCGGGAATTTCAAACTCAAGTAGGAGGAGGCGTCTGACCTTTGCAGGAGGCAAAGAGGTTCTTTAGGTTCTTTTTCCCACTTTGTATCCTTTATGGGAATCACATATCAAAGTTTGCTGGGATATATCTGTCTCTACATATGAAAATATATCTATATCATAGTGTCTCACGTATATCTGAACACATGGGTACATACGTGTGCATGTATACATATGTTTCTTGATACGTAAAGCTTTGCATATATATATATATATGAGTAGAGCTGTCATGACGTTGGAGTAAAAATTCAGGATAAATCCTGGGGAGGCATTGAAGTTTGAACTTTGCTTCTCCTATGCAAAGAGTGGATTCAAGGAGGAGTGATGTGTGACCAGGTGGCCTCCCAGAAGGCGGTGTCAGACATCCAGAGATAGTGAAGGCCTGAACTAATACCCGGGTTTGCAAAGCAAAAACATGAAAAAAGGGATACCAACTATTAAAGACCTTGCAGACGAAAAGTAGCAGCACGGCATCATCACTAAATTTAATGATCTTACAGGGAGAAACACAACCCCTCAAAAATAGATATGGTCTTATCAATTTCTTACTTAAACAGTTATCCTCACTTTAAATACAGTCACAATTCTTTCGCATCTCCTGCAAGAGCCTTCCCTTCATCCTTATCTTTTTGGCCTTGTCTGCATTCCCTCTCTGTTCTGAATATAGCAGGATATTTTATGATTTCTGGAACTTGCCAAGCTGTCTCCGACTCTGCTTTTAGATTTTCCACTTAGAATCCTTTTTCCTCCTCGTGTGCCCAGCAAACTCCTCCTGTGCTTAAAGGCCTGCCTGCAGCGTGGTCTATCCGTGGTTAGGTTTGCCTCGTCTTTGCGTCTCGTGTGGACCCAAGTCTTCTTTACTAAGTTGTGTGTTGCTTGGCAGTTATTTCATTACAGTTTAGTGTCTCTCCTCCCAGCCAGACTGTGAGGAGCTCAGAGACCTTAGTGTCTAGCACAAGGTAGGCTCTCAATCATTATTCAATTGCCAAAAAATGGAATAAAATGTAACTGAGACTTGAACTTGCAGATCAAAGATCAAAGTCTGTGATGAATCCTGTTGCCGAGTCTTCCAGTGCCCTTTCTGTCCTTAATTTCCCTCTGTGTTTTATTCTTCAGTGTCACACAAGATAACTCAGGGAACACAGGCTTGTCTGAGTTCAAAGCCCATGTCTGTAACCACCAGACTGCACCACCATATCTCTAGCTGCCACCACGTTATTAGACCTTGGTTGGCATTGACCTGTTCCGAGTCCGCTCCCCAACCTATCAGTTGTGCACACTGAGGGGTGAGTGCTTGTGATTAGAATGAGGTTGCACTGCGGTTAGGTAGCGGTAGCCACCACTCATTTGTCTTCTACTTTCTCGTGCATTACAAATGTCATTTTGTTTAACTTGACAGTAGTCCTCAGTCATAAAAATGACTATGCACATCTGAAGCACTGTCCCACTTCGATGGGGTGCTGGGCTGGGCTTGTGACTCTGAGAAGAGGAAAAAAATCCACAAAAGAAATCAACTTAAGATTACAGTTCATTTAGGAGACATTTTTACAGATAGGGATTTATGGAAAACTTTCACAGAGTTAATTAGGAGAGTTTTGGGGGGGGGTAGGTGGGTGGGCTAGTCATAAGTTAATAAACTAAAGTACTTCATCTATTTAGCACCCTGAATATGGTGATGGGGTAAAGTTCTTTGCTTTTATTTTTTTTTTTATTGTTGTTGTTCTCATGTCAGATATAGCTAAAAAGAAACTTGAGCCTCATGTTATAAAGTTGAGGGTAGATTCACAATTCAGTAGCTTCTTTGAGCAGAAACTTCATAGTAAACTGTAGTCTCCGTCCTATGGAGAGGGGGCTCCAAACATGAATAAAATAAGATTCCTGCTTTGGCTAAACTTATATGCTGTGGGAGGGGGGGAGCAGTTCTTCCCTTGAATCCTGAATCTAAACAGGAGATAATAATTTTGAGCACATGCATGTAGCTCAAATAAAACCAATATTTATTCTTTAACTTCAGTCCTTGACCATATGCTAAAATTTTAAAGAGGAGGACACTTGGCTACAAGAATTAGAAATAGGGCTTAATATTTGTAAAGACTTTCACCAGAAAAGAAGAGAATGTTAACTTGGAATGCAGCAGAATATTCCTTTCTTTTTTGGGTGTGTGTGTGTGTTTTATTATGTGGTTCTTGATCAAGATTTTCATACCAAAGTCACACAGGGTTAGACTTACAGAGCAGGTAGAAAGATGACTGTCAATTTGGAGATGGAAGTTTTATATATGCTATGCTCCAAAGAGCTTTTATTCACTTGCTTTATGTGTATGGATATGGACATCCATCAGTTTTCAATTAGTCAACTTGCAAACCTCTGCCAAGTGGGCTGAAGTTCGCAGTGCACTTTGCCATTGCGTTACTAGGCAGGCCAGCTCCGGCCCACCATGCACAAAGGTGCCTGCAATCTTAGGAGCCAGGGCAGAAAATAGCACTGTGTGTTCTGGGAAAGGTTGCAGGCTGCTTTGCATTTTGAAAATGAAGTTTTGCACTTAGGGGGAAAAGATGTGAAGGAAACAAAACAGAATGAAATGGAAGCAAAATGTTGGCAGAACTCAAATTGCATTGGATTTATACTTATTGGATTTTTGAAGTAAGCTGACAAGAAAAATTACCTTCATTGCAAATCACTGAAGGGCTTTTCTATAAAATAAACAAACTCACAGAGAAGAACTAATTCAAAGGAAGCCTCAATATGTTAATATTATAATTAAGCACCAAGGCAAAACAGGTGGCCCATTCCAAGGAGCACAGCCTGCCTCAGGTGGGGTACAAGGTACAAGGCTGACGGCCAAGTGATTTTAACCACCTGAGATTGCCAGTAATCATCTTCAAGTATGATACGAGGTGAGTATTGCCATCACTGGAAGATATTTACTCATGCAAATAAGGGGAAGAACCAAATTCTCTGTATGTTGCAGGCAGTCTTTAGGAATTAAATCATTGGGATCAGACTCAAAAGTTGGAAACTTAAGTGCTTGTAATTGGAGTCTACATTTTCTCATGATCCTGGTGGTCTTTTTCCTTCTCTGAATGTCTCATTGTGTCATCCTTTTATTTGAAACTTCCTCTGGCCAAGTTATTTTTGTTTGGAAAACTTACACACTCTCTTGGGTTTATTGCTTATATGTATGTGTTTGAAGTGGTTTTGCAAAAGTAGCTAATCAGCCTGGGACCTGGGTAGCTTCACTTACCATGAAGTAGATTAGAACAGTGCTTCTCAAACTTTACTGTGCACTGGAGTCATCGAGAATCTTGTTAATACGCAGATTCTGATTTGGTACGTCTGGGATGGAGCCTGAGATCTTACATTTCTGAAAAGCTCCCAGGAGATTACAATATAAACAGCAAAGTCTATTTGGCCTTTTAAATATCAGGGAGCTATGTGGTGATAGGAAAATCAAGGCTATAAGATAGGAACAGAGAGGAGGTGAAAAGACCGATGTTCTAAGCAACTGGCTTTATTTTCTGGTTGTTGATAATTAGTCTGATAAGCAAGAAACGACAGAACATGAACTGTGAATTTGCTGGGGATGTATAGATAAGCAGATTAGTCTTATTTTGGGTCTATGTGATATAGCTGAAGACAAGAGCAACTGTTTTGATGTAAATGGTATAAGAAAATCTCAAGCCCGTGGCATATTATTGCTCTGGAGCTTTGTTGGTGGTTAAAGTTTATTCTAGCAAATGTTGACTAGAAATAGTTTGAGAGGACCTAAAGACCCTGGTTGTAAGTGGGGGGCAAGGCGATTTTTGTGCATGGTTAGAATCGACAGACACTTGATAATTTCCTCCTGTGTGTTGGATTCTATTACACCTGTGGATTTCTTTGAACTCTAAAAGTAATCTGAACATGAGTTTTCTATAAATCTGTAGTAAATGAAACCAGTGAGAAAAATAAGACAAATGCTGTTTTCTTGAGCTCCCTGTAAATGGAAACAAATGATGTTTTTCGTTTGTCTATTTATTTTGCCTTGTTTTTGTTTTTCCAAGTGAGAAAAGCCTGTTGGGGAAGTGCTCATGAGTGTTCCGAGCATTCAATGTGAAACATCTTGAATTTCTGGCTTCTCACCTGCTGCAACATTTAATTCCAAACATTTATTTAAGATTGGTACTGATCTGGTCAACATGAAGTCCAAAGAGAAATGATTCTTTCCTGAATGCTTTTAAAATTTTATTGACTTCTCTTTTCACGTTGAATCCAATCTCCATTTCTTTAGAGCAGCAATAACTATCTGAGAAATTGAAGAGAAGTACGGTCTCTGATACTTTCTAACTGCCTCTCAGAAATACGTCTTGGTGCTGGTATCTGCTCTTCGTTCTCTTTGCATCTGCTTCGTTAAGTTCCTGTGGTTATTGTTCCGAAGTGGGTTTTGGTCTTTGCAAAAGACAAGTGGCATAGAACTCCAGGAAGTGCCATGAGAATGGCACTCCTGTACAGCCCTACACAAGGGTGCCCTCCCCACCAGTGACCTTTATTCCTCTAGGAGTGATCTTTACAGAGCTTAATATATCAGTCTTTAATTAGCTATTTCCCTCAGGCCTAAGGTCTTAACATGGCAGGCAATTTCAGCTTGTTCTACCTCTGCAGTTTCACTTTCTGTCACCCTACCTAAGTCTGGGGTACCATTTTTCTCACCTGGCTCACACCTGTCTATACACATCTCCTTTTGCATGTCTTTCTCCTGTCTAGAACTTTATTCTAATGCCTCTTCCTCTATGAACCTTGTCTAGCGTTACTAGACAAAATTAATTGCCCATTTTATTTTACTGGTCCTTCCATATATTTGCTTAAATATTTATATCCAAATAGCTATACATTTGATTACATTGTTTTACAAGTATATTTGTGACTATTGCCCCTTTTAAAGAGGTCTATCCTCAGCGTCTTTGTTTTTAAGAGCCCAGGAGACAATTTGGCTTTGAGATATGTCTTCCCAAGGTTGACCTTGCTATTCAGGCTAGGTAGGATAAGGGTCCCTTTTCTTACTTGCTGCTTCTGCATATGACATCCCCTTATACGTCTGCTGTGCCGTCGAGGGGAGATTTCCCAGAAAAAGGACAAAGAACAGGATATAGTAAGGCTGTGATCTATTATCTCAGCCTCCTGTGAGTGTCATGTGACTTGGTACATGCTAGATATTCACTATTATTGATTATTTTGACAATAATAATAGTGTTAACATTTATTGAAGATAATTTCTTAATACCGGGTATTAAGTATTTTCATACATGATCTTCTTTAATCCTCACCCAGGCCCAGAAGCAGATGTACCACAAAGCTAATGAGGCTTAAGTTTAGGGTTCTTCATGTACAACAGCTCCTTACAATGGTTTGTTTTTTAATTTCTTACTAAAAATATATATAATTCTCTTTCCATTCTACATGAGCATTCTCTTTCATACCAAGTATTAGATTAGTAACCTTGTATATGCCTATATATATATTTTTATTAAATCATAGCTGTGTACATTAATGCAATCATAGGGTACAATGTGCTGGTTTTATATACAATTTGAAATGTTTTCATCAAACTGGTTATTTTCTTAGTTATTCTGTTAAGACATTTATATTCTACACCTAGTAAATTTCACATGTACCCTTATAAGATGCACTGTAGGTGTGGTCCCACCAATTACTCTCCCTCCACCCATTCTCCCCCCTCCCCTTCCCTCCCTCTCTCCTTTCCCCTTCTTCTGGAGCTATAAAGACCAAAAATCACATTATAATAAAGATATATGTACCAGAATGTTTATTGCAGCCCAATTCATAATTGGTAAGTCATGGAAGAAGTCCAAGTGCCCATTGACCCATGAATGGATCAATAAATTGTGGTATACATACACCACGGAATATTATGCAGCCTTAAGGAAAGAAGGAGACTTATCTCTTACATGTTTACATGGATGGAGCTGGAACATATTCTTTTTAGCAAAGTATCTCAAGAATGGAAGAAAAAAGTATCCAATGTACTCAGTCTTACTATGAAACCAATTTGTAGCTTTCTTATGAAAGCTATAACCCAATTATACCTATTTTTTTTTCTTAAAAAGTAGCATAAGCCTCAGGCCCCCACCAACTAGATCTTCCTTGCCTGATCCTTCTTGCAAAATTAGACTTTGAGCTATACACACCTATAGCCCTTGAGCCTCTCCTGTTCTGACTATTTGGTCTCAAGCCTTCTCTATTCTGACTCTTGCCAAATCTTTCCCTTTCCATTGTTTTGTTTAACACTAGTCAGCTCCTTTGTTTTCCTTTTCTACTTTGCATGCTTATTTTGCTTTGTGAGATTTCTGCACGTTGAGTTTCTTTGACCTGGGTTCTGGAAAATGGCTCTAGAACCTCTTCTGAACAAGAACACTCTCTCCCTATATTTCTCTTGGATATCTCAGACCAGGCAGGAGCTGACAGAATTTATCTTTGACATGAACTATGATACAATAAATTAGGCACACATCATAATACAGTGGTATTTTACCAGGGAACAAGGAATCCCTTTTATGAGTGGAATTCATAAATTAAGAGCTACCAATGAAAGAAATTTTCCTAATTAACACTGTCTTGGAAAATCTAACATGTACATTATCACAGAGGGATTTTTTTCAGATAAACATGAATTGATCTGAAGTTTGGAAAGTTTAATCTTTTGATGAAAATCTCCCTCAAATATGTTATATCTTTTCTGTCTTTTTTGATGGGGTATACTGAAGAAAATCTTTAACAATTTCTTAATGACTGAAGGTCAACCACAGTGAACATTAAGTTTTCTTTTTTTTTAAAGTCATTTGTACATAGATCATGAATACATTTATGCCATTGTACGATTAAATGTGTTGATTATTTGTACAAATTGGAGTGCTTACATTCTACTAATTAACCTAGACTTTACCTCATTTGCTCAATTACAGTGTTAAGACTTTTGTGTTCTACACCTGATAGATCCAACTTGTACTTGCAATATGCTCCTTAGGCGTGCTCCCACCATGAACCCTCCTTCTATCGGCCTACCCCTCCCCTTTCTCTCCCCCTCCCATTCCATCCTTCATCCTGGGCTATAGTTGTGATTCACCTTTCATAATAAAATGTGAGTGATTATAAATTGGTTTCACAGTAGTACTGAGTACATTGGATATGTTTTTTTCCATTCCTGAGATACTTTACTAATAAGAATATTTTCTAGCTCCATCCATATAAACATAAAAGAGGTAAACTCTCCATCTTTTTTTTTAATGCTGTATAGTATACCATAATTTATTAATCCATTCATGGGTCGATGGGCACTTGGGCTTCTTCCATGACTTGGCAATTATGAATTGAGCTGCAATGAACAATCTGGTGCAAATATCTTTGTTGCCAAATGATTTTTGGTCTTTTTGGATATACTCCTAGAAGAAGAATTGCAGGATCAAATGGCAGGTCTACATTTAGATCCCCGAGTATTCTCCAAATTTCCTTCCAAGAGGAACATACTAGCTTACATTAAGTTTTCTTAATTGCCAAAAACATAGGGATGTGCTTCCTATATGCACTCTCTATTTTAATAAAGAATAAAATATTTGCTGTTCATATTTATGGTAGTAATGTTTAAACATAGCATAGTGATTGAAGTCCTACATTAAATTACCCTAGGATGCTGTGCAACCAGTTGTTATCACTGTCTTCTTCTTCTTCTTCTTTTTTTTTTTTTTTTGAGATAGGGTCTCAATCTCTTGCCCAGGCTGAGTTCTATGGTGTCAGCAGCCTAGCTCATAGCAACCTCAAACTCCTGGGCTTAAATAATCCTTCTGCCTTAGCCTCCTGAGTAATGGGACTGTAGGTGCCAAGCATGATGCCTGGCTAATTTTTCTACTTTTAGGAGAGACAGATCTCCCTCTTGCTCAGACTGGTCTTAAACTCCTGAGCTCAAGTGATCCTCCTACCTCAGCTTCCCAGCGTGCAAGGATTACAGGCATGAACCACCATGCCCGCTGTCCTGTCTTATTTCTCAGTCTTTTCCTTTCCTATAGAGCTGTCAGCTGTTGCTTCTTGCTTTACATACTGATCTTCTCTCTAGAACACCAGTTCTCAATGGGAATAATTTTGCCCCCAAGGGAATACTTTGCAATTGTGACATTTTAAATTGTCACAGATGAAGTAGAAGATAGGATATTGGCGTCTAGTCGGTAGAGGTCACAGATGCTGCAAAACCTCTTAGAATGCACAAGACAGACTTCTGGCAGAAAGAATTATTTGGGTCAAAATGACCATACTAGAAACATTGTTCTAGAATTATGGAAAAGTAAATAAACTCTAAGGTAAGACCCAGGAGCTTTGTTTAATCCTATTAAAAAAGTGGTCAATAGTTGTTGTTAAGTTCAGGTGCTTATTTCATTTATTTCTTAAGAGCAAAAGTGCTCTGATTGAGGCCCTTTGGCCTCTAAATAAGGGAGGCATTACTATTTGCCTTTAAATTAAGACTTTCAAAACCTGTATGCACATATAAACTACTTTCCTTTGAAGAAGTTTAGTTTGCAGTTTTTCTCTTCTGTAGTTGTGTGGCTTAGATGTTACTGCTACGTTAAAAAAGTGCATCATTCTGATAAAAAGAGCATGTACAATATATGGTATTTTTAAGGGATTTTCAAATTTCTGGCCCATTAACCTATGAATGGATTAACAAATTGTGGCATATGTATCTAAAACTACTTTCAATGCTAACAGCAACCTAATTGTTTATGTCATAAGACATTTTATGATATTTGGTTATTTTGGGGAAAATTCGTGGCCCACGAACAATCTCTCTTACCTTCTTTGGACCACATTGGGGAAACAGGACGCTGACCCACAAGAGTATGTAATGTCTATAGTGATATAGCTATTTTTTAAAGGAGATTCTTTTGAAAGTGAGTTGATTCTTTTTTTTTTAATTTCTATTAAATTACAATTGTGTACATTGGTGCAATCATGGGGAACAATGTGCTGACTTTATATACATTCTGAAATATTTTCATTGAACTATTTAACATAGCTTTCATGGCCTTTTAATCACTATATGAAAACATTTATATTCTACATTTAGTAATTTTCACCTGTACCCTTCTAAGATGCACCATAGGT
>CAUYON010203800.1:0-13492 GCA_963573935.1 Arctocebus calabarensis | reverse complement strand
CAGAAATATGCATTTATATGATATACGAAAAACACAAAGAAGATAGTTATGACATTTTAACCATTATAAATATTTTACTTTATCAAAACCATACAATGATAGATCAAATGTGTGTCTTTTTTACTGTCTTTCACTCTGTTTTTTTTTTTTTTTTTTTTGTAGAGACAGAGTCTCACTTTATCGCCCTGGGTGGAGTGCTGTGGCGTCACACTGCTCACAGCAACCTCCAGCTCCTGGGCTTAAGCGATTCTCTTGCCTCAGCCTCCCGAGTAGCTGGGACTACAGGCGCCTGCCACAGCGCCCGGCTATTTTTTTCTTTTGCAGTTCGGCCGAGGCTGGGCTTGAACCCGCCACCTTCGGTATATGGGGCCGGCGCCCTACTCGCTGAGCCACAGGAACCGCCCTTTCACTCTGTTTTATACTCTTTTATTTCTACAGAGAAAATCAGTTATTTTTATAGTAAGAAAATGCAACCCATTTTAAATTAAGTTTGTTCAAATATATAGTTATATTTATTTCCTTGGAAATTGAGAGTGTAACTGGTAATTATTAGTATGATTGGAACTAAAACATCTGGACAGGCTATCCACAAGATAAGGGTTATAAATGGTTAATAAATAAGAAAAATGTCCAGTCTTGCTAATAATCTAAGAAGTACAAAATTAGATTAAATAACAACAAGCTACCATTTAACCTATGGAATTGTTAACATTAAGTGTAATTCCTTTGCAATTTGATTGTTATTGCTGTGAGTTTTTAAATATTTATAATATTACTAAGCTTCTTAGAATGTGGTCAGAGAAACAAGAAAATTATTTTCCAGCAATTTTTATAATACATTATTTATCAAAAAAAGAAAAAAAGAAGTGAACACAGGATTGGTATCTATAAGAAGATATTAGGTGTTTTAATCTTTGATGAAAGAACTGATTATTTAATTTTCTCATTCATATTTTTATTGTTTTGTCAAGTTTTTAAACATAATCTAGTTCATATTGTAGGACAAACTCCAATTATTTATTTTAATGTAGTTAAATGCTGTGTCCCTTTCACATTTACCTTATAAAAGCCCCTTCAATACACTGCGTTAAGGTTATTGCCATATTGTTTCTTGGCTTCGGTATTACCCCAAACTGACTGTATGTCAGATTGTTTGATATTTTGTAGTTATATTTCTCTAGGTTATTGATGTGTGACAGTCTATTGTTCTTTAAAACATTTCTCCAGGCTCGGCACCTGTGGCTCAGCAGGCAAAGGCGCCAGCCTCAGCTGCTGGGTTCGAATCCAACCCGGGCCCGCCAAACAACAATGACGGCTGCAAACAAAACAAAAATAGCTGGACGTTGTGGCGGGCACCTGTAGTACCAGCTACTTTGGAGACAGAGGCAAGAGACTCGCTTGAGCCCAGGAATTGGTGGTTGCTGTGAGCTGTAATGCCACGACACTCTACCCAGGGCGAAAGCTTGAGGCTCTGTCTCAAAAAAAAAAAAAAAAAAAAACAAAACATTTCTCCAATTCCTGATCAAAAGCTCTCCTATTTCATGATTTCCCACAAGATACTTATCCTCTCATTGTCCACATCTATAAAATGGGACAAACGTAAGCACTATGAATGCAAAGAATGGATGTTTAAAAATTTCGCTAGCTTTAATTACAGCTAACATTTACTGAATACGTATTAAGTTTCCAGAATGGAACGAAAGTTCCAGAATTATTTCATTACACTCTAATTACAATGTTATATCTAGCAAATTCATTTTTGCTGATGAAAATACTACTAAAAAATTTTGTATTTTCCCCAAGTCAAATATTCAATAAATTGTAAAACTACAATTTACAGTTATATAGTCTCATTTGAGCTGCCCCGTCTTCAGTCACTTACAAAAGCTTCAACAAAGGTGTGGTTCTCAATGTGTACTATGCACCCATTCGGTGTGGGTGTCATTCCCAATGCTTCGGAGCCTCTTGGTTTGAAACTTTACTTTTTACATACATCACTGTCATCATATAATGATTTATTTCATGAAAAATATTAATGATACTTTACATAGAAAATAATAGACTCAAATTCTACTTCGTTTTTTAGTGGAAAATAATAAAACTGGTCACAATTGTTACAATCCTTAATAAGTATTCAGAAGATAAATTTTAGTGAATTCAACCTCCCTGAGTATCCAGTTTGACTAATAGCTTCTACTCTTCATGTTTTATACTATTGACTTCAGAATAATTTATATTAAATAATTGATAATAATCATAAATGCTATAAAATTTATGAATATTTATAAAAGGAAACTTCAGTATGCAGTATTTTTGAAGATCTAGAGCAGCACATAGTTACTTTTTAAAAAATAGAATCTATGAAAATATAAACCTTCCTTAACAAAGAATTTTGTTTCAAAGTGCAATATTTTAGAATATCTTTCACGATTTTTTCTTTCTTTCAAAATAACACTTCTATCAAAACAACAGTCTTTCTTATGCCTTTAACAGTTAGAGTTTTGAATGTTTATTTTTTTTATTGACTGACAATATAATTGCATATCTCCAATGGTTCTGTTACTTCTCAAGACAGAGAAACATGGTCTTCTGTTTGTTACCTGTTTATAGGACAAAGTCCTGTTTAAAGAAAGGACCTTTCTGGAACTAGACACAGTTGATTCTCAATGGCATTTTGTAACAAGTTCACCAAATTTAGCAAACATCGGTAAATCATGCTTTAAAAAACATTTTCTATTTTTATTTTTAAATCTCTAGAAAATCACTAATGCATGATAGTGAATATTTTTTGGTATTAAAAATTTTGGTCTTTAACCAATGTTTCTGAAGAGGAAGAAAAGATTTTGCATGTATCTGGTGATAGCCTTTAACTGGTTTAATCAGCTTCAAAGGAGGGATGGTTAAAATCAATCATATGCATCTCACTTATTGGGTTTATAATGAAACAATGATAGACCATTAGTGTAATGACCATTAAAAGCAGGTTCAAAATATAACGCTTCTTTTAACATGCAGTGCTATCTTCTCCAACTAGTAACTTGTAATAACACTATTTGAATCTTTGATAATGTAAATGGAATATCATTTTAATTTTTATCTTATTAATATTTTAGGATCTTTTATTTTAAACATATATAGCACTTAGTGATGAAAGGTTTAATAATGTTGCTTAAAATAATAAAACAAAAAAAGAAAATTTGTTACTTATAAAGGATATGGCATTGATATTTGATTCTCAATAAGAAACAAAATAAAAAATTAATTCTGGCTACCTTTATTGAATTTATCTTTCTTGATACAGAATAAGTATGAATGAAGATTTCCTAAATAACCTCCCATGATTTCCATTCAAGTAATGAAACTCATTTAATTCAAGTAATGAAAATGGAATGAAGGGAAAAATATTATTGGAGATTTATGAATTGATATTTTTATGTGATTTAAAAAATGATTCTGACTTCACTTCAAAGGAAAACTTAATTGCTTGCTCTACAAAAATTATTTCTCTGGAGAATTAGATACATTTTTCCAGACATATGTGAAGTAAGAATTCGTATATATTCAACTCTGGTGGCAAGGCTCAATATGAATATGTGAAAAATTACCAGATTGTAGGACTCATCCAGTATAAACTCACTTTAAAGATGAAAAGAACACAGTGCTTAAATGATGAATAATATTTAAAAGCCATAGAGCTACTGTTATTGCCATTGTGTGTCCCTGTAACTTTATAGAAAAGAATGAAGAAAATAAATGAGCTTATTGCTTCCATAAATTTATTATATTAAAGTATGTAAAGTGAGCAAATACATTAAAAAGGGTATGAGCATTCATTTTATGTCAGATATAAAAAGTTTAACAATCCTTATTTTCTTTTTGAATCTTTTTGTATTTATTTGTTTTATTAGTATTATTTTTCCTATCAGGGAAAGTTGCATCAGCTGTATAATAATATCATTATTTTGCACACAGATTTTGTATAAAAAAATCTTCATAGGATTATATCAACATTCTCCAGAGAACCACAACAAAGTGTGTGTGTGTGTGTGTGTGTGTGTGGAGAGAGAGAGAGAGAGAGAGAGAGAAAGCGCTTGATTTTAAAGAACTGGCTCATGGTATTACAGAAGCTAGCAAGTCCAATATTGGCAGACAGACAGCAGGCTAATTCAGACAGCATTTCAATATGACACTCTTGAAACAGAATTCCTTCTGCTCTAGTAAACTTTAATTTTTACTCTTTAAGGCCTTCAACTGATTGGATGAAGCTCACCCACACTGTTAAGGGTAATCTGTTTTATTTAAAGTGAGATGATTATAAATGCTACTCAAATCAACAACATATATTCTCAGCAACATTTAGATAATAACACCTACTTTTTCCAATAAACTGTCAAAGAGACTGACCAAAGCAAGTGGAAAAGTTTCAACAATTTTTTTCTCCCAGCTATTTCCATATCCCAAATGCACAAAATCCTCTCAAATGACATCTATTGAATGTTACATGATGACATATTGGACATCAGGGCAGGCCCAGGATTTTAGGTGACATAGACTTATAGGCCCTGTTGCATTCATTTACTCTACAGAATGGATAATGCTGTGCTGTGCTCAGTACTATTTCATTAAAGAAATTCCTGGATCGGTGCCTGTGGCTCATTGAGTAGGATGCCAGGCCCATATACCAAAGGTGGCGGGTTCAAACCCGGACTCGGCCGAACTACAAAACAGAAAATAGCCGGGCGTTGTGGCAGGTGCCTGTAGTCCCAGCTACTCGGGAGGCTGAGGCAAGAGAATCACCTAAGCCCAGGAGTTAGAGGTTGCTGTGAGCTGTGTGACGCCATGGCACTCTACCTGAGCGATAAACTGAGACTCTGTCTCTACAAAAAAATAAATAAATAAAAATCCTGGGTCAATGAATTGTTTTCTATAACTTTATCACTACACTAACAACACGGACCTAATTGGAGATGTTAGGAATCATGTCACTCTTTCATTTTATTTATATGCTATTGCAACCTGCCCTTTTGACTTATTTTCCTAATACTTGGGCAATAACTGTAGTTACATTGAAACACATAGTATTGATCATTGTATTTAAGTGATGACATCTTTATTTGTAAAGTTTAAATTCCAGATCATAACTCTTCTTTCCTTTATTGAATAAATTTTCACATCTTCTCTATCTTATCTCTGAAATATTTCCAATTATCTTCACAGTAAACTACTAGGATGTATTTTTCATCAAATTCTCTGCCTTTAAATATTTTCTTCTAAACTTTGTTTCCCACAATGAAAATTATTTCCATAACATATATATGCATCCATTTACTCCTTCAGATGATGAAAATCTCTCAACACCTAATAATCATTGCATGAGTAAGCATAGGTTGTTAGCAAGAATTAAACTTTCTTCTCAATGACTTCTTTTCCCATCTGACTTTTGAAGATATTCTTCCTAACCTAGCCTACTATTGAGTTGAGGCATAATTTACAACTAATTTTATCCCTTATATTGTACAGTTACCATGGTTTAGATATTTGACATTCCAAATCTCATGTTGAAATTTGATTCCCAGTGTTGGAGGTGGGGCTTCAAAGATGGTATTTGGGTCATAGGTGCAGATGTGTCATGAATGGCCGGGTGCCATTCTCTCCAGGAGTGAGTTCCCACCGTTCTGGTCCGATTCCTGAGGTTCCCCTGAGAGCTGCTTATTGAACGGAGTCTGGCACCATCTGTGATATCTGTATACTCCAGCTTCCCATCATTTTTGACCATTGAGTGTAAGAAATCTGAAGGCCTTACCAAAAGCAGGTGCTGGCTCCATGCTTTTCAGATGCCCAGCTTCAGGTATTCCTTAAGAGCAACCCACGAAGGCACTAAAACATTATGATGTGATATATACATACACACACACATAAAACAAAATAACAGTCAAGTTATTTAACATCATCCATCAGCAAACATGCTTACTTTTTTTTTCTGCTGAAAGCACTTAAAATCTATTCTCTTAGCAATTCTTAAGTATATAGTGTTATTAACTATAGTTACCATGCTTTACACTACATCTGTCAAATTTATTAATTCTATTTATTTGAAACAGTATTTTTTTTTTTTTTGTAGCGACAGAGTCTAACTTTACCACTCTCAGTAGAGTGCTGTGGTGTCACTCAGCTCACAGCAACCTCCAGCTCCTGGGCTTAGGCGATTCTCCTGCCTCAGCCTCCCGAGTAGTTGGGACTACAGGTGCCCACCACAACGCCCAGCTATTTTCTTGTTGCAGTTCGGCCGAGGTCAGGTTTGAACCCACCACCCTCAGTATCTGGGGCCGGCGCCCTACTCACTGAGCCACAGGCGCCTCCCTGAAACAATACTTTTTGAGCGACATTTCCCCAACCCCTCATTCCTCAGTCCAGGCAACCAACACTCTGTTCTCTGCTTCCCTGAATTCTGCTTTTGTTAGATAACTAGAATAAGAGAGATGACTCTATTTGTCAGTCTGTGCCTGGAGCAGGTACACAGTGGTGGGATTGTGGATCAAACGGTAGGTTTACTTTTAGTTCTAGGAAGAATCTCCCTGTACGTCCTACTATTTTGCAGTCTCACCCACAGTGTATAAGCAGTCCTTTCTCTCTGCAGCCAGGTAAGCATCTATTGTTGTAGACTTTAAAAGTCATTCTTACAGGAGAAAAGTGATATCTCATTGTGATTTTACTTTTCAGTTTCTTGATGATAAGTGACTTTGAGTATTTTTTTCATGTGATTTTTGGCCAGTAGTCTATCTTATTTTGAAAATATGTTTATGTCTTTTGACCACTTTTTATTGTGGATTATTTTTCTTGCTTATTTGTTTGAGTTCTTTGTAGATTCTGGATATTAGCCATGGAAGAATAATTAGGCCTACAGGCAAAGGCACTTCTCCTAAAAATACATAGACATAAATGTGGATATAGACATAGAAATACATTCAGATATAAACTGATGACATTGTTCTTCATAAATTTACTTATTTAATTACGCTTCCCAAATTGTTTAAAAAGTAAGGTTATATTTTGTTTTTAACTACTTTTGTTTCTTTAGTTTTTTCATTTTGTTTGGATGTTACTTAAATTGTTGATTATTAAGGGTACATATTAAAACTGTGGTTCACTATTCTAACTGTATTTAGTATAGTGGAGAGAAGATTTTCAACATCTTTTTAAATACATCAAACATTTAGCATAAAAGCAATAAATATACCTTGCCCCAAATGAAATGAAAATGGCAATCCTACAAGGCAAACATAGATTCCAAAGCTGATTATCAGGCTGAAACTCTTCACTGAACTTCAGTTGTATTAGGCTTCTGTTAGATGGTTATATTGGAAAGGAGATAAAATCTCGAGATGCTCATGCCATGGAAACTAATAGGACAATATTGCAAAAAAACTAGAAATCCTGAGACTATACATTCAATTTAATGGTAAATTAATCTGGTTGCATGGAAGAAGACAAGAAATAAACCTATCTCTCTCTCCTTGGGACTGAGCAGAAAAAAATATACATACATTTTCTGTAGAATCATGTAAAGACCATCATCTACTAAAGAAGCAAATTGACAAAATATGTGAAGTTCAAAACAATATGAAGGTGTGCTTCACTTTAAGTCACCGTTGAAATAAAACATAAAAATAAGGTACACAGATTGAAATGGAATAAACTAAACCTACCCACTTTACAGAACACATAATTATTAACTAGGAAATTCCTAAGGAACCTACAAATAACAATTAGAATTGATAACTAAATATAGCAAGATGGCAGTCTTCCTGAAATCTTATCAGCATACTAGTTCTATAAACTAACAGCAAATACTTTGGAAAATTCTCCAGTGGTAGTATTAAAGTTTACTGCCCTGTGTTCTTTTTTCTTTCTTTTTTTTATTTTTTTTTATTTTTACAGGAATATCTTTTATGGGAGAGTATTTGTTTAATGAAATAGAAAAAAAGAAGTACAACATTTCTTCTTGTCATTTGTCATAAACTTAATGATTTATAATAAACTACATTATTTGAAAATTATCACATCAAGTTAAGCCTATTTTATATCTGATTTGAAACAATACATGGTGCAGGATCATTGAGATGTATTTGGATCTGACTTTCTCATAAATCTCTGATATGATTGACATTTTTCTTTGGATATGCATTACCTTATTTTTGCTATCAGAGGTTGTCTCATTTTTTTGCTGTGTATTAATGATAAAAAAGTACAGATTGAAAATGCTTTTATCATCAATATCAATGAGAAACAGGACAGATTCTATTTAATGTAAATTCAGACCTTGTCTGACATAATTATTTTCTTTGTTTATAAACAAAAGTAAACAAAAACTTTGATTACTCAGGGTAACCTAAAATTCATAATAAAATCATCAGGTGAGTTCATATTTATGTTTTTCTCTTTTAAAACTGTACAATATTTATAAGTAATCCATCAACCTCTTTCCCTCCCCAAATAAAGAAGAGATGGGATTATGTGGGTGGCAGAAAAATTGAACTGTAAAGTAAACAACTCAATCTACATATGTATATAAATATAGGTACTTTCCATTATTTTATTAATGTGCAGACATTTAATAAAAGTAGTACACGTTCATTGCCAGAAATGAAACTTTTATTAATCCCTAACCTGTAAATACTCAGCATTAAATACAAGTACCTTTACAAAATGTTACAGGAATGTAAAATTGCCACGCAAGCTGAAAGCATCCAAAGTGATCTTAATAATCAGAAAGAAAAATTATAATTACTTCATTACCTGAAAACATTTTCATCACATTAAATTTTCTTATTTTTACTTTTATATGCAGAATGAAAGTAAAACATGGTAATTTAATATTCATTCAATACACTGTTATTTAAAATATTAGAAAATTGAGAACTAATTGTTGTATTTCTTTGCAAAAATCTGCTCAAGAATCACTCGAACAATGTTAGCTTTTCCTATTTCATAAGGTATGGAATGAGCACCTTGCCTATGCCTTCATACTCTTCCTAAGTTTGATCATCTTCCAACATTTTATTTTTGTGTTTCAGAGTTGTATAATATTTCCAAGAGTGGTTTCAATGTAAAGCTTTTTTTTTTTTTCCCTGTAGTCACTTCAGAGACATCATCATCTCTTTTTACCATAAATTCTTTGGTAATTGTGGCAATAATGCCTCCATTATATTATGCCTTTATGTATAACCCCTTAAACAGCAGCAATGTTAACATTCTAGGAACAAATGGTCAGATATTTCTTCTATATCTCTATTTACATTTGATTTAACCTTAGCTACTAGGGTTATCAGTTTTTGCTTTGTACACTTTCACTTCTATTAACCATTTTCTTCTCTCGATTATTTACTCAACATCACCTGGGTTTATTACTGAGAGCAAGGAAACAACTATATTCATGACTCTTTGTGCATAAACTGAATTACAGGTGTGCAGACTTTGAGAAAAGTGACCTTTGCTCATTATGATGTACACCTGGTTTTGCATAATGAATTTTGGACTAAAAAAAGATGGCTGTAATGTTTGTACTTCATGAAACTGCTCAATTAAAATACTGTGGAAGCTGAAATTTGAATCTTACTAGGAGATTGATGCTATGTAACTAAACCACTAAATCTTAGAAATCTATGTGTACTGGGTCCAGACAAAGTCAGGTCTTCCGCATTGAATTGCTGGCTTCTTGTTCTGTGTTAGTGCTTTGCCTAAGTGCACTTTTGATTTTTCTTATTTTCTTTTGATACATTCTCAAAAGCATACATTGTTCCAAATTTCTCCCCGGAAAGGCATGCTTATTTGCATTTTTACAAATTATGTCTATGGAAGTTTGCCAATTTCCCTCAGAACATCCATTTGTTGGGCAAGTGATATCTAATTCAATTCACATATAAAAAAGAATCAGTCAGACTTTGTGATAAAACCCATTCCATGAAGTATTTATTTAGTCAAAAAAAAAGTTGTGTAATTTCTTGTTACAACCAATATATTTCTATATTTCAGTAGTACAAAATACTGACTCCAGCTGAGATAAACATTTTTATTTCTTTACTTGTAGATATATTTAACATTAATGTTTAGTTTACATTTTAAAATATTATATTTTTTATGTATTGCATTAGAATTAATTTCACTGCTATATAACGCTGTGTAACTTGACTCATCATCTGAGTCTCCCCTTCTGAAGGTGCCAGTGATATCTTTTCTGGGATTAAATTACTTATTTCTTTGTATAGTAGAAGTTTTTCCAACATTTATTGTTCCCCAATAAAAGAGCAATGGAAAAAGATTTCCTCCTCCAGGCACATATGCAACTTTAAAAGGATGATTTGGAAAATCCCCAAATGCTGTAAAACAATTAGCTTACATTTAAAGGATATAAATATATAAGGTGCTGTTTTGAATTCTTCTTGATGACTTATTGAATCCTCACAAGAGCTTTCTGAAGTAGAATCACCAGTATTATTTTTGTTTTATAATATGTGAGAAAATCGTGGTACGGAATCATTAAGTGAGCTGACCAAGGTCCATATACTACTAAGTATGAGTGTTGATTGCAATATAGGCTTCCTGACCCAGTCTAAATGATACGTCTGATTATTAATCATGCATTCTGAAAATTTCATGTGACAACTTAGTCATCAAAAAACCATTAACATAAAAACACAGCAGAAAGTATAGTTAGCCTGGATATATATTTATAGAGATTATAGTAAAATTATAAAACAATGATGTCACCTTGCTAATTTAAAAGGAAGTTTTAAACACTACCCTCTTTTTGGATACTTCTAGATATTCTTCTTTCCTCCTAATTTATTGATGTATAAATTGCATAACGTACTTAGTATCCATAAACTACAATGAGTGAATATTGCCAATTGAAATTAGAAAATTGTAAGCTCTATCTGATTTTAAGTAAGAGTTAATTGCATGTATACACATGTGTGTAGATTTGCCAAATCTTTTCACTATATCATAGTGTTGTTCAATTTAATTTTATGTTAAATTATTCTCTTATACTGTTTAAATATTCTGAACTGTTGGTTGTAAATCTTCTGAAATATTTTGAAAGGAAATAACCATATAGTGAGTTCAATAACATCCGGACATATTCATATATTTAAAACATTCAGATACCAAATCCTTTCCCAGTTGTTGAAGCAAGAGAGTGTTGTATGGACTAAAATTAACTAGAAAAAAATGAGCTTAATTCATCACCTTCGATAAATGAAATGATAGACATAGAGTTTGTTAAAATACAGGAAGTATGATTGAGGAAAATACTATATATCAGGAGAGCACAGTGATCAGAACATGTTTAGAATGTTAATGAAATTGAAATGTGTCTTGGATATATAGTGAATATTCATTCACCCAAGAAAAACTCATCTAATTTCCATCTAATAATTCAGCATTCTAATTACAAAGCTAGAATTGAATTGCTGTATTTACCAAGGATATGAATTTTAATTTTTCCTAATCTCATCATAATTTGATTTAAAACATGAATGACTTTATTCTTTTACATTACTTGAGCACTTTTTACATTTACACAAATGAAAGCATAGGATTTGTAAGCTGACTTTAAGCTTTTTAACATGCTAAATCTCTTTGCATTGCTGTTCAATACTTATATGTTAATAAAATAAAAATCCATTTTTGAAATATTATAAGAAATAGAGTTGAAACATTTGTATTGCTCCCTAATAAATGTATTTATTCCCTCACAATCCTTAGATAACTGTAGAATTTTTTTAACTACTAGATTTAGCTAATTTTATGAAGAGATTATACTTAAAGTAAATTAAATAATATTAATCTACCCTCTTATTAAACTAAAATTAACAAAAATCAAATAGGTTTGATAAAGAAGAGGATAAAAAGAATCTGTAACATTCTGACATGCTGTAAAACAAATATTTAACAAAACCAATTAAAGGATACAAATATATACATAAGGTGCTGTTTTGAGTTCTTTGATAATATATTTTATTCTGTAAGAACAGAATTAATTCCATCTCAATTTTTGTCATTAGATGTCATATTTAAAGATAAATATTAAATAATATGAAAATAACTTTATTTTTGACTGTGTTATAGCCATATGAACTTGCATTCAGTCATTTATCCACCCAAACTAAGATATTTTTATGTTAATATTTCCATAATATGAAAAAAAGTCCTTAAATATACTGTCATATAATGGCTGTTAAAGTGCGACTTTATATCATTACAAAGAAATGAACAAGCAATGCCCCACTCTATGCCTTTCTTAATAATCCCAAATAATTGATTTGATCCTCAGTAATTAAACTATACCTAATCTTGGGCAAATAAGTAATTGATATTTAAGTGAGATTATTTTTATTTGGAAAGTAGTATAGAAACTCAATAAGACTTCATTATTATTTTGACGAATGTGTAATCTATAGAAGAAGGAACATTCAAACAAAAACTGAGTCAAATCTTTGTTTTACAGTGTCCCACTTACTGATTCATAAGGCTGAAATTTCCCAGACAATTAGCTTCTTTATCAAAATTATAATTTAAATATTATTTTTACAAGTTGTTTTGATGATTTAATAAAATGTTACTTTAAAAAACGTGCTCTTGGATTCAAAAAGCCCAAGGTTCAGGAGAGTAAGGGGAAAGAGGAGGACCCATCGTTTTTCTTCAAAAGACAAGCCACTGACTTAGAAGGAAACCCAGGAGAGGATGGAGTCCTGGAAACCAGAGAAGAAAGTTTTTCAAGGTAGAGAGAGTTCCTGATACTTCAAAAGCCCCTGATAATTCAGGACTTTTCTAATGTAAAATCATCTGCTGGTAAGAATATTTTTAGCTCCTAAAATCAAACAGAAACTCTGAGAAAAGATCCCAAGCAAAACAATATTGGACTTAAATCAACAAAGGCTGAAAGATCTTGTTATACAAAAACAACCAGGTATGCCATGGGATCAAAATCCAGAGCAATCAAGTAAGAATTGTAGTGAACATGAAAGAAAGAGAAAACAGAAATGGAGAGAAGAGGAGAGAGGAGGACAAGGAAAAGGAAGAGAAAAAGAAGAGGAAGTAGAAAAGGAATTGAAAGAGGAGAAGAAAAAAGAAAAGAAAAAGGAAAAGGAAAATGAAGAACAATATCCCAGGAAAGATTAGTCAGCAAAACCCTCAAATAGACTCACACTGGATTAAAGATTTAAACATAAGACATGAAACTATAAAAATTTAGAAGAAAGTGCGGGGAACACTCTTGAAAGTATTGGCCTGGGCAAATACTTCATGAGGAGGACCCCCAAAGCAATGGAAGCAGTATCAAAACACACTACTAGGATCTGATGAAACTAAAAAGCTTCTGCACTGCCAAGAACATAGTAAATATTGCTAGCAGACAGCCCTCAGAATGAGAAAAAATATTTGCAAGTTATGCCTCTGACAAAGGCTTAATAACCAGAATACATAGAGAACT
>CAUYON010203799.1:0-18087 GCA_963573935.1 Arctocebus calabarensis | reverse complement strand
TTCCGAGGCTGAAGTTTGTCAGAAGATTAGTACTTTCATGAAGCCAGTTCAAGTTTGTAAGTTCATCATCTGCTGACTCACTGTCCACTACAGTGGCCTTTGGCCTGGCAGCATCAACAGCTTCAGGCAGACTTCCCATTTTGTAAATCTGGCTTAATCCTGCAACCTTTTCGGCTCCTGGGGTTTCAGCTCTCTTATCTGGAGTCATTCCAATTACTGGACCCATTTACTCTTAGAGTTCTGCAACAAAGAAAACAATTATTAATGTAACTCTAAAAATTCTTAAACTCTGGGAAAAAGAAAATATGTATTTAAAAATTCTCAAATGAAAGAAATTTTGCAACCAATTATCCCACATAATATTTAAGTACAATATTTGTATAATGAAGATACTACTGGTCATGATGCTAGGAATATAATTTATTTCCTATTATTTGAAATGGCTGCAAATAAAATGCAGCTTTATAGTACTGTATGTATGGTACATTATAAAATTAATAATGTAATTTAAATTTTACTTAGTAAATACCTAGCCCCATGTTAATCACCTAAGAAGCAGTGACTATTATTTAAAATGATGTAACTATTTCT
The DNA here is from genome assembly GCA_963573935.1 of Arctocebus calabarensis. Lineage (NCBI taxonomy): Eukaryota > Metazoa > Chordata > Mammalia > Primates > Lorisidae > Arctocebus > Arctocebus calabarensis. The sequence continues at coordinate 17,496 of CAUYON010203799.1, read as the reverse complement.
TTGAATAAGACTTTATAATCATACAACTTAAGAATCTATAATTTTACTATAATAATCATGCATATGGCTCCATCCTGAAAACAATCAAATTTGAAATAGTTAAGCCATATAAAGCCTTTCCTCACATGTGAAATATTTAATATAAAAGATAACCATTTCTGGCTCGGCGCCTGTGGCTCAACGGGCTAAGGCGCCAGCCACGTACACCTGAGCTGGTGGGTTCGAATACAGCCCAGGCCCGCCAGACAACAATGATGGCTGCAACCAAAAAATGGTCGGGCGTTGTGGCGGGTGCCTGTAGTCCCAGCTACGTGGGAGGCGGAGGCAAGAGATGCGCTTGAGCCCAGGAATTGGAGGTTGCTATCAGCTGTGATGCCACAGCACTCCATCCAGGGTGACAGCTTGAGGCTCTGTCTCAAAAAAAAAAAGTAAGAGATAAACCATTTCTAATAATTGTATGGCACACCATATTAAAAAGAAATAATATCTTTTATTATTTTTGAGACATAACAATTATATATATGGGGTACAATGTGATATTATAATACATGTATACAATATGTGTATTGTGAAAGGATTAAATCAGTTTAATTAACATATCTGTCACCTTACATATTTATTTCACTTTGTGAAAACATTTAAAATTTACTATTTTAGAAATGTTTAAATATATAATACATTTTTTTTTTTTTAAAGACAGAGTCTCAAGCTGTCACCTTGGATAGAATGCCCTGGCATCACAGCTCACAGCAACCTACAATTCCTGGGCTCAAGTGAGTCTCCTGCCTCTGCCTCCCAAGTAGCTGGGACTATAGGCCCCCGCCACAACGCCCGGCTACTTTTTGTTGCAGTTTGGCCAGGGCCAGGTTTGAACCCACCACCCTCAGTATCTGGGGCCGGTGCCTTACTGACTGAGCCACAGGCGCCGCCCTTTTTTCAGTTTTTTTGACCAGGGCCAGGTTTGAACCCATCACCTCCAGTATATGGGGCCGCCACCCTACTCCTTGAGCCACAGGCGCTGCTCAGTATTTTCAACTCTTATTCTATGTCATCTCATCAAGTATAGACATTTCAAGGCTGACATTCTCTTAGTAAGGTTTGAATTGTCACTATATTTTCAAACAAAGGGGAAAAAAGCTGTTTCTAAACTACCCTTTTTTATTTCTATTTTCTCAAATAAATACATTTCTTGTTAAACACATTTCAATTCAAAAGCCTTATCATGAGAGAATGAGCCAGAGAGGAAAATGATAATTAATGTGTTAATTAATTCATTTTTCAATGGCTCATAAAGATACCTCACTTCTGTATTCAGTGAAAATATTCCTTTGTTCTATTTTATCTATTTATGTTTCTGTCACTGAAGTAAGGGGAGATACCTCTAGATTCTAGGATACAGCTGGCAGGACACTCCAAGAAATCTGAAAATTGGTCACTTTTAAATAACAACAGCTGATCTGGATTCTGATAGCTATGATTAGACCCGGTCTGTATCAGAGCACCCAACTAACAAGAGCATTCGCTAGTTTTGGAGCTAGCCTTTGTGCTAAAAGCACTCACTTAGCATACAACATCTCAATTAACCATCGATTCAACTCTAGAAGTAGGCAATGACTCAAATTTATAAATGAAGAAAATGAGTCAGAGGCTAAACAATCTGTTTAAGGTTGCCTGTCTAGTAAGCAGAACCACCAGTTATAGGAGTGCTTTCCAATTGAGGAAGTGGGTGATAAGTGTCCAATAAAGTTAACTTTTGCCTTTTCACTTAAATTTCCATTAATTTTCAATAACATATACAAATTAGACAATACCAAAGAGCAGTGGCTAGCATTTACTGAGATTTTACATTACAGACTCTATGCTACATGCTTTCAAATGTATCATCTCTACTCACTCTGAAACTACTACTTAGCTCTACATATGTCTTTCTTTCCCATAGTGAATTCTATGAGGGGTAAAAGTCTTTTACCTTGGTATTCCTAATGTCTTTTTACCAAAATATTGGCTATGAGCTGGCACTCAAATCATAATAAGTATTTCAGACTGAAATGAACTTAAAATTCACACAATTTATGTGTCTATTTTGTCCAAATGTTGTACTAACTACCTTTAAGAGCTATTTTACACTGGAAATGAACCTTTAATGGTACAAAACACCATAAATGGTAACAATCAGAAAACTGAAATTCATTACTGTGACTAAGGCAATGGAGGGCGGCGCCTGTGGCTCAGTGAGTAGGGCGCCAGCCCCATATACTGAGAGTGGCGGGTTGGAACCTGGCCCTGGCCCAACTGCAACAATAAAATAGCCAGGCATTGTGGTGGACGCCTGTAGTCCCAGCTACTCGGGAGGCTGAGGCAGGAGAATCGCCTAAGCCCCAGGGCTGAAGGTTGCTGTGACAGCACTCTACTGAGGGCGATAAAGTGAGACTCTATCTCAAAAAAAAAAAAAAAAGAAAGAAATTAAAAGAATAAGGCAATGGAAGTGAGGTAAGCCACTTATCTAAGCTTCTAAAGCTAATAAAAAGTAGGGGCCTGAAATGGTGGCCCTTGCCTGTAATGCTAGCACTCTGGGAAGCAGAACCTGGGAGTATCACTTGGGCCCTGGAATTAGAAGACAAGCCTGAGCAACACAGTAAGACTCCCCCATACAAAAAATAAAAAACTTAGCCAGGCATGGTGGTATGCACTTTTAGTCCCAGCTACTTGGGAGGCCAAGGCAGGAGGATTGCTTGAGCCTAGGAGTTTGGAAGTTGTAGTGAGCTACAATAACATCACTGCATTCCAGCCTGGCAACAGAGTGGGCAATGGTATGGATTTTAAGTTCATTTCAGTCTGAAATACTATTGATTTAAGTGCCTGCTCATATCGTAGCTTAAAAAAAAAAAAAAAGAAAGAAAAGAAAAGAAAAGGAAAGAAAGGAAGGAAAATAAGAAAGCCAAAAATTACAAACCAGGCTGAGTTCAATATCCAAATTTTGGGCCAGTAAAGTTAATCTCAATCAATCTCTTAAGGAACTTAAGGAACCTAAGAAGTAATGAATTCCTAATGTAACAAACACTCAAAAATCAGTCTCTTGATAACTACTGACTACATTCTCTCATCAAAAACTAATTTAAATGAGTTACAAATGTTATACCCTGAACTACAAGTTTAGAATAAAATCCCATTAAGGTATAAAGTAATATTATGCAGCAAACATGCCATAGAGACCCCATCTCTACAAAAAATAGAAAAATTGGCCAGGCATAGTGGTATGAACTTTTAGTTCCAGCTTGAGCCCAGGAGTTTGAGGTTACATTTAGCTATATGACATCACTGTACTCTAGTCTTGACAACAGAGCAAGACCTTGCCTGGGAGTGTGTTGAAATTCAATTTCACTAATAACCAAAGATATGAAAATTAAAACAAAAATATGATATTAAATACAATGTAGTTATGGGCTCACAGCACCTGCAGCTCAGCAGTTAGGGCACCAGCCACATACACTGGAGCTGGCAGGTTCAATCCAGCTGAAACTGCCAATCAACAATGACAACTCCAACCAAAAAATAGCTGGGCGTTGTGGCAGGTACCTGTAAATCCCAGCTACTTGGGAGGCTGAGGCCAGAGAATCACTTAAGCCCAAGAGTTTGAGGTTACTATGAACTGTGACACCATAGCACTCTACGGAGGGTTACAAAGTGAAACTGTCTCAAAAAAAAAAAAAATTACACATATACAATGTAGTTAGCATAGTACCTTGTATACAATAAGCACAAATATTAGCAATAAAAACATTATCTTGGAAGGCCGAGGTGGGAGGACTGCTTGAGTTTAAGAGTTCAGGGCCAGGCTCTGCACCTGTGGCTCAACAGGCTAAGGCGCCAGCCACGTACACTTGAGCTGGTGGGTTCGAATCCAGCCCGGGCCCGCCAAACAACAATGACGGCTGTAACCAAAAAATGACTGGGCATTGTGGTGAGCGCCTGTAGTCCCAGCTACTTGGGAGGCAGAGGAAGGAGACTCACTCGAACCCAGGTATTGGAGGTTGCTGTGAGCTGTGATGCCATGGCACTCTGTCCAGAGTGACAGCTTGAGGCTCTGTCCCCCCCAAAAAAGAGTTCAGGGCCAGCCTGACCAAGAGCAAGAACCCATCTCTACTAAAAATAGAAAATTAGTTGAGTGTGAGGGTGCACCTGTCGTCCCAGCTATTTGGGAGGCGGAGGCAACAAGATCGCTTGAGCCCAGGAGTTTGAGGTTGCTGTGAGCTATAATGATGCCATGGCACTTTACCTAGGGAGACAGAGTGAGTCCGTGTCTCAAAAAAGGCGGGGTATACAATTTTGGCCAAGGACCTGGGGCCACTCTAGAAAGCTAACCGGCAATATGTAACAAAAATAATTTTAAAATTTCATACTCTTTGACCTAATAATTACACAAGTCATTATGGTAAAATAATACTATGTAGGGAAAAAGATATTTCCTTCCCCCTCCCAATCCTTTCTCCTACACATAGATGTTCATCCAAGAATTACTAAAGATAATGGAAAACTATAAACAAGTTACAAATCATATCCTATCATAGAAAAATGGTAAACTAAAACATCTATTCAATCTAATATTTAGTAGTCATTAAAAATAACTGTGATGGCTCAGCGCCTGTGGCTCAACGGGCTAAGGCGCCAGCCACATACACCTGAGCTGGCGGGTTCAAATCCAGCCCGGGCCTGCCAAACAATAAACACAGCTGCAACCAAAAAATGGCCAGGCATTGTGGCGAGCGCCTGTAGTCCCAGCTACTTGGGAGGTGGAGGCAAGAGACTCACTTGAGCCCAGGAATTGGAGGTTGCTGTGAGCTGTGATGCCACAGCACTCTACCCAGGGCGACAGCTTGAGGCTCTGTCTCAAAAAAAAAAAAAATAGAATTGTTCTTTCTAATTTATTTCATTTTTTTCATAGTCTATGAAAAATGATGTTAGTATTTTAATAGGAATTACATCTGGGCAGTTTGGTCATGTTAACAACATTTTTCCAATGAACATGGGATGCTTTTCCATTGGTGTCCTCTGAAGTTCCTTTCATCAGTGATTTTTAGTTCTCCTCACAGAGATCTTTTAAATATATTAATATATTCCTAGGTTTGTTCGTTTCCAACTATTGTGAACAGGATTCAGTTCTTGATTTGGTTCTCAGCTTGGGCATTATTGGTGTGTAGAAATGTTGTTGATTTTTGTACATTGATTTGATAACCGGAGACTTGGCTGAATTTGTTTGTCCTATCTGGACATCTTCTGGAGGAGTCCTCAGGGTTTTCTAGGCATAAATTCATTTCATCAGCAAACAGATAATTTGACTTCTTTTCTAATTTGGATGCCATCTCTTTCTTTCTCTTACTTGATTGCTCTGCCTAGGACTTCCAGGACTATGTTGAATAGAAGTGGTAAAAGTGAGCAGCCTTGACTTGTTTCGGTTCTTGGGGAGACTGCTTTCAACTTCTTACCATTCAGTATAATGTTGGCTATGGTTTGTCATATGTGGCTTTTATTATTTTGAGTGTTCTTTCTATGCTTTCTAACCTTTTTGGGGTTTGTATCATGGAGGTATTCTGGAGTTTTTAAGATACTTTCTCTGAATCTATTAGGATGATCATATGGGATTTTTTTTTTAGTTCTGTTTATGTGGTGAATCACATTTATTGACTAGTGTCAATACAACCATTCTTGTATTCCTAAGATTGATTGTGGTAAGGTATCCTTTTGATGTGCCATTGTATTCAGTTACTAGCTTGCTAGTATTTTGTTACGGATTTTTGCATCTGTGATCATCAGAGATACTAGTCTGTAGTTTTCTTTTTGTAGTTGTTGCCGCATCACATCACTTCCTGGCTTCGGGATGAGGGTGGTGCTGGTTTTGGAGAATGAGTTAGAGAGGATTTGCTACTCTGTCTTTTGGAATGGTTTCAGGAAGAATTGGCACCAGTTCTTCTTTTTAAGTCTAGTAGAACTAGGCTATTAATCCCTCTGCCTGGGCTATTTTTTGTGGGGGAGATTTTTTTACAACTGATACAGTCTCACTACTTGTTCTTGGTGTATTCAGGGTTTCTAGTACTTTCTGGTTCAGACTTGAAAGGTTGCATGTTACCTAAGACAAAATTTAAAAAAAAAACAAACCGAGGCAATCTCTTTCTTATAATACTATTTTTATTATTTTAAATCTTTCCACTGTGGGGAGTTAGATAATATATTAAATTCCTCTGCTACATTCTGAACCTAACTGTTTCCTAATTCATCATTATCTCTTCTTATGGCAATATCCATGAAGAAAAAAATACAGACTTGCTATAAACTGGATAGTTTCATTTATTGTGAAAGATATGACTAAATCTGTCATTGATTTCTTTTTTTATGACAGCATTAGAAAACAAGAAAATGATTTATTGGATTTTATTTTTATTAGAGCAAAAAAAAAATTTTTTTTGTTCTCTCTTATTAGGGATCTTCAGTTCCTGAATTAACACATTCTGACACTTACCAAAATAGAGAAATATCTTCCAGTGGTAAGTTATATACATTTGTGTGATGATTATAATATTTGTTTTAAAAATGCTATTTTAGAGGCAAGGGATTGTTTTTCTTGTTCTTTGTTCTTTTTTTTAATAGGAAATCATTTCTTTTATTTTAGATTCTGGATCAGACTGGGGTCAGGGAATTTATCTTACACATAGTCAGGGATTTGACACAGCATCAGAAGGCCGAGGAGAAGAAGGTGAAAGTTCAACAGATTCCTTTCCAAAGAAAATAAAGGTACTAAAAGATAGTTATCTTTTACTAACTTAACCAGTATTTTCTTATTGAACATAGTAGTTTATTAAAAGTTATATTGTTAGATCTCCTCTGAAGAGAAAATTACATAGTTAAAAAGGAGCCTTAAGGATCTGGTTTGGCTTGTGGTTTTTTGGTTTGTTTTTTTTTTTTAAATTGATGGGTCTTACTCTGTCTCCCTTGCTGCTGGAGGGCAATAACACGATTGTAACTCAGAGTTTGCCTCAAACTTTTTTTTTTTTTTTAAGAGACAGAGTCCCACTTTATCGCCCTGGGTAGAGTGCCGTGGCCTCACACTGCTCACAGCAACCTCCAGCTCTTGGGCTTAAGCGATTCTCTTGTCTCAGCCTCCCGAGTAGCTGGGACTACAGGCGCCCACCACAGCGCCTGGCTATTTTTTTGTTTGTTTTTTGCAGTTTGGCTGAGGCCGGGCTTGAACCCGCCACCTTCGGTATATGGGGCCGGCGCCCTACTCGCTGAGCCACAGGAGCCGCCCCTGCCTCAAACTTTTGACGTCAGGCAATCTTCCTGCCTTACCCTGCCAAGTAGCTGGGACTGCAGGTGTATGCAATTGTGCCTGCCTAATATTTTTTGATTTTTTAAAATTTTATTTTGTTTATTTATTTTTTTAGAGACTGTTCTTGTTAATGTTGCCCAAGCTGGTCTTGGAACTGGCTGCAAGCAATTCTTCTGCCTCAGCCTCCCAAGTCACTGCGATCATGGGCATGAGCCACCACACTCAGCTTAAGGATCTATTTTATTTCAATATTTCATAGATAATAAAGGGTAATATACATATTTAATGGTTATGAAAATTTTTTCCTATAATAATTCTCATTCTCAGTGTTTTTATTTGCCACAATTATAGGAATCTCAAAGAGTAGAAGTTATTTCCCATGTATATCTTTTGGTCAGATCAATGCCAAACCTAGCAAGAATACATTGGCTGTATAGAGCAACTTAGGGACAAGAGCTATTGAGAAGTCCGCTTACTGCTTCATAAGAAGAAGGCATTCCGTAATGTTGGGCTGGAGTTTTCTGCATGCAATGGATTTTCTAAATCAGCATAACTAAATAAAACTATCTTGCTTTAAATTCATTTCTCTTTGTAATTTTTCAGTCTTTGAATAAGTTGTCATAATTCTGACTTTTGGGTTTTGATTTCTAGGGATTACTGAGAGCTGTCCATAATGAGGGCATGCAGGTGCTTTCTCTCACAGAGTCTCCCTATAGTGATGGAGAAGACCATTCTGTGCACCAGGTTTCAGAATCTTGGCTAGAGGAGAGAAGAGCTTATCTCAGTACAATCTCATCTCTTAAGGATTTAATTACCAAAATGCAAGTGCAAAGGGAAGCTGAGGTACCCAAAGAATTTTAAATATCTAAATAGTTTTATATTATTCGTGATAGTAACAGTGCACTTTACAAGTTAAATTATCTTTTATTCGTTTTCACATGGATTACTATATGTACTTTTATACTTGAAAGTAAATTTTTATGCTCTTTGGCTATTAATATAAAATAAATATAATACCAAAATAAGGTTAATAGATTAGTATTTTGGGGATACTTTAAAAGGATGCTCATTTGAAAGCTAACTTATTATTTGTGTTCCGCTAGGTTTTTGATAGTTCTCAATCTCAGGAGAGCTTCTCAGACTGGCGAGGTGAACTTCTGCTTGCCCTTCAACAAGTTTTCTTAAAGGAGCGCAGTGTGTTATTAGCCGCGTTTCAGACTGAGCTGACAGCTCTGGGTACTAGAGATGCAGTTGGATTATTAAACTGTTTAGAACAGAGACTACAAGAACAGGTATCTAAACGAAACTTTAATTTCCTATAAAAGGGAAAAGCCGTAAGTTTGCAGAGGAGAAACCTTGCAGGTACCACCTTAACCACTGGATCAGAGTTAATACAACCAGTAATGGAACAAACAGACATCATATAATTACTGATAAGGATACAATATCGCTTTTGTGCTATTTTTGTTAAAGGCACAATCAGAATCTCCTCTTGGAGGAACAGCAGACCAATACAAATTGAGGTAAAAACTGTATGTGATGATACCAAGTGCTGGTGGGGATGCAGAGAAACTGCATCTCATACACTGCTGGTAGGAAGGTAAAGTGGGAAACCCAACTCTAGAAAATAATCTGGCAGTTTCTTATGATGTTAAAGATACACTTACCATATAAGCTAGTAATCACCCACTAGATACTTACTCAGACAGAAAGGAAAACGTAACAGTCCCCAGAAAAACCTATACTTGAAGGCCAAAATTAAAACAACCCAAAAAATCCTTACAGGTAAATGGGTAAACAGACTGTGCTACATCTCTACAATGAAATACTAGTAAACAATTAAAAAGGAACAAAGGATTCCTACCCACAACAGCTTGTGTGGTTTATGACACTCTTGAAATTCCAAAATTATAGTGCTACAGAACAAAATCTTTGGTTTTCAGGGTTTAGGGTTAGCAAAAGGGTATGACGACAATGGAATTTCTTTGCTGTAATGAAACAGTCTGTCCCCTGATTGTACAGTGGTTACATGAACCTGTACATGTGATAAAATTTCATAGTATCATACTATACACCAAGAAACAATCGAATGCATATAGAAAATAATGAAATATAAATAAGTCCTATAGTCTAACTAGTATTGTACCAATGTCAGTTTCCTGATTTTGATAATGTTCTGAGATTATGTGAGATGTTGTCTTTCTGAAAACCTGCATAAAGGTACACAGGAATTTGGCTTAAATTAGTTAAAAATAAAAAAGTTTTTTAATTGAAGGATATATAATAGCCTGTTTACTTCAAAAATTTAAGGTTATGAGAGATACAAACTTACGAATATCACTTTTCCTTTTGCTATAGAGGACATTTAGCAAAATTTGAATAAGTTCTGTATATTAAATAATAAACAACTTGCACATACAAACATTCCACTTTTACATATGCTATGCAATATTTAGGGATAAGAGACCACTTGTATACGGATATCCTCACAACGTTTTGGAAAAGAAAAATAATGTTTTTTTCTTGACTTTTAAATTTTAAGGTTTTTTTTGTTTGTTTGTTTGTTTGTTTTTTTGAGACAGAGCCTCAAGCTGTCACCCTGGGTAAAGTGTTGTGGCATCACAGCTCACAGCAACCTCCAATTCCTGGGCTCAAGCGAGTCTCCTGCCTCCGCCTCCCAAGTGGCTGGAACCACAGGCACCCGCCACAACACCCGGCCATTTTTTGGTTGCAGCCATCATTGTTATTTGGCGGGCCCAGGCTGGATTCGAACCCGCCAGCTCAGGTGTACATGGCTGGCGCCTTAGCCCGTTGAGCCACAGGCACCAAGCCAAATTTTAAGTTTTTTAATTGATTTTGCATATTTATGTGATACATATAGTGATGTTTCAATACATATGATGTGTAGTAATCAGATCAGGGTAATTAGTTTTATCTGTCATCTCAAACATTTATTTTTTTGTGTGTTAAGAATGTTCAAAATCCTCCTTCTAGCTGTTTGAAACTGTATATAAATAGTTAACTGTAGTAATCCTTCTGTGGAGTAGAATAGTAAAACTGATTCCTCTTATCTGGCTATATAATTTTGTATCCTATAAACATATCTCCCTAACCCTCCCTTCCTTCTACTCTTCCCAGCGTTTGGTGTCCTCTGTTCCACTTCTTTCTTCCATGAAATACCTTTTTTTTTTTTCTTTTTCCGTCGGTAGAGTTGGCGTCATAGCACTCAGCAACCTCAAACTCTTGGGCTCAAGCAGTTCTCTTGCCTCAGCCTCCCAAGTAGCTGGACCTAGAGGTGCCCATAACACCCAGCCATTTTTAGAGACAGGGTCTTGCTCTTGTTCAGGCTGATCTCAAACTCCTAAGCTCAGGCAATCCACCCACCCTCGGCTTCCCAGAGTGCTGGAATTGCAGGCATGGGCCACCACACCAGCCTTGAGATACCTTTTCTTTAGCTTTCATGTATGAGTGAGAAGATAAATATTTATGTTCCTGCCTTATTTCACTTAATATATGTCCTCCAGTACTATCCATGTGAAATTTTTTAAATAAAAAACTTAGCATGGGCATTCCATTCATTCCTCTTTAGATTTCTTGGTGGTTGATTTTCTGGTGTCCACAACTTTCTTCACTTGATTTTTTATTTTCCTTTTGTTATAGGGTGTTGAATATCAAGCAGCTATGGAATGTCTCCAGAAAGCAGATAGAAGGAGTTTGTTATCTGAAATTCAGTCACTGCATGCCCAGATGAATGGTAGAAAAATGACTATGACGAGAGAACAAGAGAATGATAAACCAAGCCATGGTATGTTGTATGACAGGCTCATATGGTTACACAAATAGCTGAAAATATTTCACTTTGTTTCCCTTCCTCTTATTATTGTTCACTTAAAACACATTTTCTCAGTCACATTTTCTTTTCATTCTGATAACATTAAGATAATCTGTATTCTATAGGGGTGAGAGGATTGTCGAATTGGTTTTTAACAGCTCTATTTACAGGCAATCTCCCAATTACAAACATCTGACTTACATCGTTGCACATACGAACAGAAGCTATTATAGGTAATAGGTAAGTATTCAACTTACATACAAATTCAACTTAAGAACCAACCTACAGAACCTATCTGGGTCATAACCAGGGACTGCCTGTAATTTAAAATGAACTGCCATTGCCCTAATCACGTTAAGCCCATTAGTTCATTATCTTAAGTGTTTCTTTTAGTCGTTAAAAGATAAGCACTTAACAGAAAAAGAAATCCACAATGCAAGTAACTAATTCTCTTTTTAATCCTTTACCAAAACATTATAAGCTGTAACATACAAGAAAATACAAAGTGCAAGTATACGCTATGACAAAGTATTAAACAAGTATCTCTGGCAATATAACCCATGTGAAGAAGCAGAACATTGCCAGTTTCCCAAAAGCCCCCTTTCCAAATGCATGCTCCTTAGAGGTAATTATTATCCTGATTTTTCTTTATTTTTACTATTTATTTATATATTCCTAAACCATATAAGTATAAATTTTTTCTATTTTTGACCTTTATCAATCTGTGTACATGTTGTGTCTTCCTTCTTTCCCCCTGACAATAACATTCTTCCAAGTAACTGCATTTATCTCTCGTTCACTCATTTTTGCTGTTATATAGAATTCCCTTATATACATATTCTAAAATTTATATATTCATTTTATGATTGAGCATTTGGATTGTTTCTACTTTTTAGCTGTTGTAGTCAGTGCTGTTAGGGACATTGTCGCACGGTGATTCTGATGTACACATGTGTGACCCTTGTGATACCTAGGAGTGGACTTTCTGAGTCATAGGGTACATGTTTTCAAATGTATTAGGTAATGACAAACATTTTTGTAAAGTGGTCATATCAGTTTGCACACTCACTAGCAGTATATGAGAATTCTGTTGCTTCACATCTTTGCCAGCAACTGGTATCATCAGACCCGTGCTGCCATTCAGTTGGGCATGCATTAGCTTCTGATTGTAGTTTTAATTGACTTTCCTCTAATTACTGAAGTCGTTTATTCTTTTTTCATATGATTATTGGCTGGTTGGATTTTTGCTTTTGTGATAGGCTTGTTTGGGTTTTTTACCCCCATTTTTTAATAGAGGTATTTGTCCATTTAAATTGAGCTAAAAATGGAAATCATTGAAGTATAGCAAAATCTAATTTTCATCATATGCCTGTGACTTCAGTAATTTTCTGCTTTGGCAAATTTCTAAAGTCACAGTATTATCTTTTATTTGTCATAAAAAAGCTGCAGCAGGTTAAAATTACTTTTGCAGAAATAGGTATAATGAGAGAAATTAAATATATTTCTTTAGACCAGGTGCAGTGGCTCACACCTGCAATCCTAGCACTCTGGGAGTCCAAGGCAGGAGAATCACTTGAGCTAAGGAGTTCAAGACCAATCTGAACAAGAGCAAGATCCCATCTCTACTAAAAATAGGAAAAAATGCACCCAGGTATGGTGGCGGGTGCCTGTAGTCCCAGCTACTTAAGAGGCGGAGGAAGGAAAATCACTTCAGCCCAGAAGTTCGAGGTTGCTGTGAGCTAAGCTGATGCCACGGCACTCTAGCCTAGGTAACAGGGCGAGGCTCTCTCAAAAAAAAAAAAAAATACCTATGTCGTTAGACATAAGCATAATTGAAGACTGTTTTTAGAGACAGTTGATTAATATTATTTAGTTTAAAGGCCAGGGCACGGTGGCTTACGCCTGTAATCCTAGCACTTTGGGAAGCCGAGGCAGGTGGAGTACCTGAGCTCACAGGTTCAAGACCAGCCTGAGCCAGAGCAAGACCCTGTCTTAAAAAATAGCCAAGCATTATGGCGGGTGCCTTTAGCCCCAGCTGCTTGGGAAGTTGAGGGAAGAGGATCGCTTGAGCCCAAGAGTTTGAGGTCGCTGTGAGCTGTGACACCAAGGCACTCTACCAAGGGTGACAAGTGAGACTCTGTCTCGAAGAAAAAAAATATTTAAACAGAACACTACTGAAATCCTAATGTCACATAGATATATAGCATATAAATCCTTATCCTCTATAGTTTAAAAGCCTAAACCAGCATGATTGATTATTGACTAAAGCCAATGTTATTCCTATCGCCTAAAATCATTAATATCAACTATAATATGAATTGATATGCTTTGATAGAATTTTGTCAGGTTAAAAAATTTTTTTTTCTTGGCTCAGCGCCTATGGCTCAACGGGCTAAGGCGCCAGCCATGTACACCTGAGCTGGTGGGTTCGAATCCAGTCTGGGCCCGCCAAAGAACAATGACAGCTGCAACCAAAAAATGGCTGGGCGTTGTGGCGGGTGCCTGTAGTCCCAGCTACTTGGGAGGTGGAGGCAAGAGACTCACTTGAACCCAGGAATCGGAGGTTGCTGTGAGCTGTGATGCCACAGCACTCTACCCAGAGTGACAGCTTGAGGCTCTGTCTCAAAAAAAAGAAAAAAAAAAATGAAAAAATTTATTTCTTAGTGCAATAGTGTTACATATTTATAGAATATAGCAACAAAAGAATGAAATAAAAATCATCCATAAAAGCCCCTCTATCCTAAGATAATGACTATGTAACACCTGGATAAACAGGTATTTGGACCTTTTCAGTGTGCATGTGTATGTAAATTTATATTTTTCTTAAAAAGAGGATTCTAATACATATTTTGTAGCACACTTTTTTTTCATTTAACGTACCTAGGGATTAAGCTTTTCAGATTTGTTTTCATTGTAACAACTATGTTGCAAGAGTTCAGTTTTTTAATGAAAACACCAGGATCCAAACTGGGATTTGGACTTCCTACTTTTTAAGGACTGTCTGCAAAGGTGCTGAACAAAAGGTGCACGCAGAGATGCTCACTGTGGTCATGGCTACGTGGAAACTGCTACAGGCTGTCTCCATGTGGTAATCAAAAGTCTGGAATTTTTTAATTTTAGCTGTTGAAATTCTGTATGAACAAAATACAGGTTCATACAGGTTCCTTTTATAGTCTTATTTGAATATTTAATGTTTGTATTCTTTTACACTTTTATCGTCTTCATATATATTTATAGTTCTGAAACTCTTGACCACTAGCACTATGAGGGAAATGCACATAAAGTATATTGATGGAACTCACCAGCTCTTGAACTGTAATCTTGCCTGTCATATTTGCTTTGCAGTAATCTCCTAAATTTCAAATCAGTTCTTATCAACTAAATATTTATAAACCAAATATGAGTTGTTTGATGGTATTCCACTCAGAGCCTCTGGAGTGCAGTGCACAGCAGAAGCAGACACACGTGCTGGAGATGCAGCGGGAGCTGAGCAGCGCCAAGGACCGAGTGGCAGAGCTGCAGGAGCAGCTGGGCGCCCAGAAGGTGGTGGCTGCCGAGCTGAAGACCGAACTTGCACAGACCAAACTGGAGCTGGAGACAACACTCAAGGCACAGCATAAGCACCTGAAGGAATTAGAGGCATTCAGGTGTGCCAAGCTCTCTTATTATAAACGTGTTTTTGTAAAGGAATTAGAGCGATTTTGTTATCAACACTGTAAATATTACAAAAAATATTACACATGATTTTTAAATAGCATGAAACTATGTTACAGTCAAAACTATAGTAGAGAGGAAAAACTTAAGTTTTCCCAAACGATAAGCTCATGATTATATTGGCATATTTCTGCTATGGCTTCGTTCTATTTGAGATTGTATAAGATATCCTTTGGCCTTTAGTTTTGCCATCAACTAATTTGAAGTGATTATTTATGAATTCAGTGGGATTCATGAAATGAAATATGCAAAAATGTTTGAAGAGATAATAAAAAGGATGGATTTGTTGTTGTAAATACTGAGATATTCTTCTTGCCAAAGACACAAATAAAGTCATTTTTATTTTGAACATTTGTTTTCACACACAAATACACATGGTGAATCCCATGTTCAGTGAAAGACAAAGGAAAATAATTGTTTGTAATGGTAAATAATAACTAATGATTTTTTTAGAAATAGTGAATTTGAAATGAGCCACAGTTAAAAATCTTTAATCCTAATAACATGATTTATATTTTCCTATTAGCTAGTTTATTATGTACCTCATCTTTCCAGTGGAAGGTGTTGTTTCTTTATTGCTCTCTTATTACATACTTGCTCAAATTAGTTTCAAGAAAGGTCATTTGTTTCTCTGATTTAGGTTGGAAGTTAAAGATAAGACAGACGAAGTTCATTTGCTTAATGATGCATTAGCAAGTGAACAGAAGAAATCAAGAGAGCTTCAATGGGCTCTGGAGAAAGAGAAAGCCAAAGTGGGACGCAGTGAAGAACAGGACAAAGAAGAACTAGAGGTATTGTTATCTTTGTCTTTTTTTTTGAGACAGAGCCTCAAGCTGTCACCCTGGATAGAGTGCTGTGGCATCACAGCTCACAGCAACCTCCAATTCCTGGGCTCAAGCGAGTCTTCTGCCTCCACCTTCCAAGTAGCTGGGACTACAGGCACCCACCACAATGCCCGGCTATTTTTTGGTCGCAGCCATCATTGTCGTTTGGCGGGCCCAGGCTGTGATTCGAACCCGCCAGCTCAGGTGTACATGGCTGGCGCCTTAGCCCGTTGAGCCACAGGCGCTGAGCATGTTATCTTTGTCTTTAAATGTCACTGAACATATAAAATGATAGAATGTGTGAGACTTTCCTCCTTCTAAATTAACAACCTTAGACTCTTTGAAGATATGATAAGTTGCTCACTGTGCAGTGAGTCCTGTTGGAGGGTTATCTACACTGTATTATGAGGAGAAGTTTACGGTATGATGAGGTTTTTGTTTTGCTCCATCCAAGGATGCATACGGAAGAGACCACTGCTATAGGTTTGGGGAATATGAATTGGTACACACACAATTTGATAAATAGGGCAGTCAGTTCAGTGTGGAATATTTTGGATTCCTGTAGTCTCCTAGAAAAGGGAACAGAGATCCTTTTCTGGCAGCAGGAGCCCTTGCTACTTTAAGAAAATTTAAACTGAACATTAGGCTCTCCCAGAAAGGCCCACCCCGGCCTCGCAGGACACTCTGCTCGGGTCGGCTTAGACTAACTACCTGCAGTGCTCACTTTATGGTAGCCCCACTGGCTCAGAGCTCTTCTTGTCTTCTGGCCACATAATCCTAGTTCCCACTACTCTATGCTTAAGAAAAATGTATTGCCAGCATTTTTGCCCATTTTTTGTTTTTAATGTCCATTGTGGTAGCCTCCAAGATAGGGCCGTGTTACCTCCCCAGGTACTTAGTACCATTTTTTAAACATTGTAAATTTGCATAGAGGGCGGGCACAGAGGCTCCACCTGTAATCCAAGCACCCCCAGAGGCCACGGCTGGTGGATTCCCAGAGTTCAAGAGTTTGAGACCTGCCTTAGCAAGAGTGAGACTCTGTCTCTAAAAAAAACTAGCCAGGTCTTATGGAGAGCTCCTATAATCTCAGCTACTTGGGAGGGTGAGGAAAGATCTCTTGAGCCCAAGAGTTTGAAGTTGCTGTGAGCTATGACGCTATAGTACTCTATACCAAGGGCAACAAAGTGAGACTCTATTGCAAAAAAAAGAAATACACATAGACTTTAAGTACTTTGCCCCTGGACTTACTTTCCACATAAGCCCTATTATTTTTTAGCACATATATGTTTAACACATACGTTTACTATAGAACACAGGGTTTTTCAGGAAATTGTATTGCATTATATGAGAAGCATTTATATTTTTATCTATTTATTTATTTATTTTGTAGAAACAGAGTCTCACTTTATGCCCTCGGTAGAGTGCCATGGTTGTCACACAGCTCACAGCAGCCTCCAGCTCCTGGGCTTAGGCGATTCTCTTGCCTCCGCGTCCCAAGTAGATGGGACTACAGGCGCCCACCACAACGCCCGGCTATTTTTTTGTTTTGCGGTTCAGCTGGGGTCGGGTTTGAACCCGGTTATGGGGCCGGTACCCTACTTGCTGAGCCACAGGCACCGCCCATAATCATTTTTATATTTATATATATTTATTTATATTTTTTTTTTTTTTTTTTTTTTTTTTTTTGAGACAGAGCCTCAAGCTGTCACCCTGGGTAGAGTGCCATGGCATCACAGCTCACAGCAACCTCCAATTCCTGGGCTCAAGCGAGTCTCTTGCCTCCACCTCCCAAGTAGCTGGGACTA
>CAUYON010203793.1:0-10694 GCA_963573935.1 Arctocebus calabarensis | reverse complement strand
TTATAGACTTTCGAATACTATCTTGCGATTCACGTCGCTATTCCGTTTTCAAGAGGATCATGAGAGGCCCAGGGGGTCAGCGTCTCCCAGAGGAGCATGAGAGGCCCAGGGGGTCAGCGTCTCCCAGAGGAGCATGAGAGGCCCAGGGGGTCAGCGTCTCCCAGAGGAGCACGGGAGGCCCAGGCAGTCAGCATCTCCCAGAGGAGCATGAGAGGCCCAGGCGGTCAGCGTCTCCCAGAGGAGCATGAGAGGCCCAGGGGGTCAGCGTCTCCCAGAGGAGCATGAGAGGCCCAGGGGGCCAGCGTCTCCCAGGGCTGGTCAGCAAAGAGACACGGTCAGAGCGGGAAGAAACCCGACTCCACTCCGCTGAGCGCAGCTGAAAGGATGCTCCCCACCTGGACAAGCCAAGGCGACCCCAGCCCCACAGTAGGGTGTGTCCTCGTGGTGGGGGTTCAGCACAGCAGACAGGAAGGCAGGATGAGAAACGCACAGGATGCCGTGCACACCTCCTCTTCGGACGGAGCCCGGCAGCCGTTTAATGACCCGGCCTCCGGCTGCCGGGCAGCACTGGTGCACCTGGTTCCCAAACTGTGAGAGGGACATGAAGAAGGAGGAGGCTGAGACTCCACAGCACTGAGACAGAGCTGCCCGCCTATGCACTCAGCTGTTTCCACAATTCAGAAGCTCACGGGGTTTTAATTCCAATGTAAAAGCATCACAGATGGACAACTGCAGTCCCTCCTGGGAGAAGGCAGCCACGGCAGCATTTCTGGGGTAAACTCCTGACTTTCCAGGGCTTCTAACACAGCCCTGCAAATGCCCCCCTGTGCACAAACAAGGGCTGACGTTGTGCCAAAGGGACACAACACAGCACCAGAGCAGAGTGGCAGGCAGGTTCCAGAGCACGTCAGCCAAAATGTGCCCACATGGTCATGGCCACCACGGGAGCAAGAAGAACATCATTGCTTTAAATAGCTCAGTGGGTAGGGCGCTGGCCACGTACACCGAGGCTGGCCAGTTCAAGCCCGGCCCGGGCCTGCTAAACAACAATGACAACTGCAACCAAAAAATAGCCAGGTATTGTGGCAGGTGCCTGTAGTCCCAGCCACTTATGAAACTGAAGCAAGGGAATCGCTTAAGCCCAAGAGTTTGAGGTTACTGTAAGCTGTGATGCCATGGCACTCTACCCAGGGGGGAACACAGTGAGACTCTGTCTCAAAAAAATTAATTAATTAAATTTGTAAAGAAATAAACCTTTCTGAGTAATCTTCATTTTCTCCTTGAGGATACCTTATTCAAAAAAAAGGACTATGTGTAAGAAAAGTAGCTCAAACTTATATATTCACACATGCAAAAAAATTCTGAAGGTACAAGATAATTCAAAAGAACCTGTGTCCTGTGTCTTAGCTGGTTAAGTCCATCTCACATTTCAAATTCCCGCATTTTAACGCCATCATTTACCATGTTAGCTGAATGTTATTATTTGTATATGTCTGTGGTTTTGTTCATATTTACCTAATAAATTTGCCTAGAATGCATGATAACATCAATAAACATAAAATTCCATACCTAGTTTTATCTTAGTAATTTTTTTAAAATTATATTAGTGATAATAATACCTTTAGTCATTGCAGGAGGCCCATGATGATTTACTCCTTTTCCATTACATATTACTCAAATTTAACAAATGCTGACATTTGGAAAAGTACAAGTTCGGGCCTGCGACTAATTAGCTATGTGATATCAGAAAATTGTCTCAAGTAAGATTGGTGGTGACCCTGACTGTCACAGGAAGACAGCCCTGCAGCGGGTCCCTGGGCGCAGTGGTACCCGAGGCCCGTTCCTGGCTGCAGAGGAATGTCAGCTCATTCCCACGCACGTCCAGCCCCCTCTGGGGCACTGTACACACAAGTCCTGTGGCACATGTACCCTGATGGTCTTTCTCACAAACCAGAGCTGGACAGTTAATAGATGTCACAGCTCGGGTGCTGACAGCTCATCACCCCTCGGTGCAGAGTCCCAGGTTTGTTTAAGGACTGTTAAAGGACTGTTGTCAGGAAGATGCAGCCAGAAATGCTACTTCCAAGAAGGTTCTAGAACAGGGCTGTCCCACCTGCAGCCTGCAGGCTGCATGCGGCCCAGGATGGCTATGAATTTGGCCTAACACAAAATCATAAACTTACTTAAAACACTGAGTTCTGTTATAAATTTTTGGTGGAACTCAATGCACAGTTCTTAAGTATGCACTTTGTAGACAACGTCTTGTTGCAATGTCGTGTAAACACATGTGTTCTCACTATTTGTACACGTTTTGCACTTCAGTTCTACATGGTAAGCAGCTTCAACTCCACTGTCTTCAAGAGCAGACAGTGCAATCAGACATCAGACATCACACGCACTCGTGGTGACCTGGCGAGGCAGCAGCCACCAATAATGTTTCAACCTGCCATTGCAACCTGAGGCCTCAGGGCTACTCTGCAGTCAGCTGAGCGTTGTCACTTGATTATTAGGACACGGCACCCTGCACTTTACAATCCACCTCCACTTTACATCGGCAGCCAGGATGTGGAATGACCTGGAATAGACCTTGCTGTCTATTATTTTCATAATAAAAGTAAATATAGTCCCTTACCTATTACTAATTTTATAATCCCAGTATGGCTTCTATAATATCTCAAAAGAAAATAGAACCCAGGGACCCAAGGAAAGAAAATTTATGGATGAAGGAAGCTTGTTCAGTGAAAAGTAGACAGATGACTACTTTTTTGTGAAGGCAAATAGTAAGGCAGACTGCTTAATTTGTAAGAAATTTGGGCAAGTTTTAAAAGTTGGTGATTTAAAAAGCCATCATCTACAAACAGATGCTGCCACATGTAGGAAGGATCGTATCCGAAAGATAAAACAGCAGAACTGAAAAAAAGTCTGTCTTCTCAAAAACAAAAAAAAGTTTAAGTTACAACTAGACAGAGTCCATTGTAAAAGCTTATTATATAGTAGCACATTTAATAGCAAAATAATTAAAACCATTTTCTGGTGGTGAGCTTGTTAAGCAATGTATAGAAAGCACGGCAGATATAATTTGCCCTGAAGAAAAGGGAGATATTTCTAAAATCAGTTTGTCTCACCAGCCTATAGCTAGGTGAATTGAAGAAATTGAAAAATATGTCAAAAGAAGTTTAGAAAGTAAGGTTGCTAATTTTAAACTTTATGCTTTGGTGACAGATGACAGCACTGAAGCTGCAAATACGGCTCAGCCTGTCATTTTTATCAGAGGTGTTCATGATGAATGTGATGTCATTGGAGAAATGGCTCCTTCAGTGCCTTTAAAAGACAAATCTAAAGATTTATACGAAGTGGTAAAAAATATGTTAAAGTCATTTTCTTTGTCCTTTGTCAACATATCTGGCACTTACTGATGGTGCCCTGGTGATAGATGGTAGGTAAAACACAGGGACTTGTAAAATCAATAGAAGACGCAATTGCCATCAAAACGCACATTTGATGAAGTATCACCGAATAGTACATCAAGAAAACGTATGCTAAAAAGTTTTAAAAGCAGCTCGGCGCCTGTGGCTCAATGGGCTAAGGCGCCAGCCACGTACACCTGAGCTAGCGGGTTCGAATCCAGCCCAGGCCTGCCAAACAACAATGATGGCTGCAACCAAAAAATGGCTGGGCATTGTGGCAGGCACCTGTAGTCCCAGCTACTTGGGAGGCGGAGGCAGGAGACTCGCTTGAGCCCAGGAATTGGAGGTTGCTGTGAGCTGGGATGCCACAACACTCTATCCAGGGTGACAGCTTGAGGCTTTGTCTCAAAAAAAAAAAAAAGAACAGTTTTAAAAGAGGATAACATGCAAATCATCATTAAGGCTGAATTACAGACGGGCCCAGGGCATAGCCCATTCTAGGAATTCCTTAAAAGTATTGGTGCTGACTTTGGTGACATTACTTACTTTTCAGAAGTAAGATGACTAAGTTGAGGCCAAATGTTGAAAAGATTTTATGATTTGCAACATGTTACCAACTTGTTTATGGTATCAAAAACCAAATTTGTGCCAGAACTTGAGAAATCTGACTGGCTTACAGATTTATTAATAGCATTTTTAGTGGATTTAACTGCTCATTTAAATGAGTTAAACATGGGGTGGCGCCTGTGGCTCAAAGGAGTAGGACCCCAGCCCCATATGCCAGAGGTGGCGGGTTCAAAACCGGCCCCGGCCAAAAACTGCAAAGAAAAAAAAAAGGAGTTAAACATGTATCTTCAAGGTGAAAACCAACTTACCGATATGATGTTTCAAACCATAACAGCATTCCAAATGAAAACGAAATTATGGCTCAAATTAAGGCAAACAACTTTATGTGTTTCCGTCCGTTGGCTAAACACAGTCCAGTGAACAGCTAAAAATATGCAGCTTTGCTTTTAGACTTGATATAAGAATTCGAAAACAGATTTCAAGACTTCTCAGAAAATAATCAATATTTTGGTGCATTTTAGACTCCATTTTAAGCTGATATAAATATGTTACCTGCCAATCTTCAAATGGAATAGAGCTGTAATCTGACACTCAACTTAAAAATTGATTATGTCTCTTCACTGGATTCCATAGGTCCTGTCTTCCCAAAGGCAAACATCCCTTGCTTCACCATCGTGCCTTATACACATCGAGACTTTTTGGCAGCACCTATATCTTGTGCTTCAAGAATGAAGCACATTAAGAGTAAAATCAGAACCACAGTGTGTGATGAGCACCTTGAGAGCTCGCTGAGGATCACAGCTACTGCTATCCATGCCCGAGTCTCTCAAATACAATGTCAGATATCTGTCGCCCACTCTTTTCACTTGCATAATGAAAAATATCTAAAAACCCAAAGCCGTCTTATCACTCAGATATGTGCATTTTCTATATTCACAAACTTGGACGTTCAACAATTTTTAAAGATTCTCTGTATTGGTTCCTGCAAAATTAGGATTATTATGTAAGGACTTTCTTGCTTATCTGTGGTGGTAGATATCATGAAAATTATCCACAGCCCTTTTTTCGCGCATCAGCTTTCATTAATGTGTGTTTAAGGTGCAGCCCAAGACAGCTCCTCCTCTTCCAGCGTGACCCAGAGACAAGAGAGGTTGGACGCCCTGCTCTAGACCTGTCACTGCCTGCAGAGAGCTCACTGTTTCCCTGGCCTGGCTGTGCCACGGAAGACACCAGGCTACATATTCAGACTAACAATGGTTCTCTGTTGACACAAAACAAGTGAAAAAAATCAAAGGCCAAGCCCCTCACTTAAGGCAGTAAATCATCCCCAAGTGTGAACGTGGTCAAGAAGAGCCAGAACCCCCCATCAGGAACTGCCTTCTCCACCCAGAGGACAGCTTCCAGGGCCTTCCTTCTGCCTCACACCCCCAGGGAGGCTGGAGTGCTCAAGCACCATCTCAGAATGTTCGCTGTGGCCTTAGCTCCTCTAAGGTGGCAGTGCCACCCACACGTGTCCTCCCCAGGGCGCTGACCCTGCCGTCTGTGCAGTGATGTCAGCTGCTGGGTAAGCAGCATGATTTGGTGGTGGGGACCCCTCCTCCTTCCTCTACTTAAAGAGGCGGAGAGTCCCAACTCACCTGACCCAGAACTAGAAACTCCCCATCTGAGGTTTCTGCTGGGGCCTTCCTAGAAGGTGACAAAGCTGCAGGACACCTCTAAGATCACAGAGCTCAACGGGACACTGGGAGCTCCATTTATAGTCACTGGGTGGCCATCAGGCCCTTGTCACCACCAGGACCCACTGTCCCCACCTGGGTCCCTGTCTCCACCAGGACCCACTGTCCCCACCAGGGTCCCTATCTCCACCAGGCCCCTGTCCCCACCAGCAGGTGCTGAGTTCCTGGTACCGAGCCTGGACAGAGATCAGCTGCTGTTCCCGCCCAAGGGCGCTGCTGCCCTGAGCTGGTGTGTGCTTCGCTCTCTTCCTGCCAGCTCTTCCTGCCAGCTCTTCCCCCACTACGGCTGGACCTGGCCCCACATCCGCAGCAGCGTCCTGCCCAGCATCCTGGCTCCCTCCCTCCCCACTGGGTGGAAATGCTCCTAGAACAGGCCTCCACAGAGCCTTTCCTGGTCCCTCCCCCACCGTCCTGCTACTCTCTGCTGTGCTGTCAAGGTCTAGGACCAATGAGCCACAGTCACCTCCACACAATCACAATCGTTTGAAAGTTTCCCCCTCTTAAGAGGCAGAGGGGTCAGCTCTGTCTTCTGTGCAGGGTCTGGGCAGTGCAATCCTGCAAACCCCCAGACTCTGCAGCCGCGTCCCGGGCAGCACTGTCTGGCTACTTCTCATACCAGCAGCATAATCCACCCCTGCCCCACGTGTGGGTGACCAGACACAGCTACTTGCAATCACAGCAGGAATTGGCTGTAAGTCTGGTAGGTGTGTCCTGTGAGAAGCAATTTGGCCTTTGCCTTTTATTAAAGAATCTCTTCTTTCCTCAATCTTAAGAAAAACAACTCCCTATCTCCAAAGGCACATGTACATGTAGCCCAGCGGCTGTCACAAGCAGCTGACAGGACCCTGAACCTCAGAGCTCACCACGTAGTGCTGTTGTTTGGAAGAAAGATAACAGCAATTTTTACTGAGGTTTTTCCTTTGTTTTCCATGTTTTCATAACAAAATTATCACGGGGTAAATAGAAATAAACAAACATCTAGCCAGAGGATGATCTGGGGGTCAGGAACGCTCAGTTCCCCCTCTTTGGAATTCCTATGCCTCCTGCTAATGTCAGCTGAACCTCCAATACGGTGCTTGAGTGTTCTCTCTTTTACTCCAACGATGTCTAAATTAGCCACAAAGCCTAGCTGGGGAGCCTCTGGGGATAGTCGCCTTTGCCCAGCTGCCAGTTGTGTGTCTCCACACCCCCATAATCCGCCTGTGACTACAGAGTCTGCACTTCAATGCAGCTCAACACATCTGTATTTCCTCATATTTCTCTTCTCCACCCTCACCCTCAAGTCTCTCTGCAGCATCTGCGAGAATGCTTTTGGCTTGGAAAACAAGCAACGGTCCTCAGTCGGGACCAAAGTCAGGCTTGTCTCCTGTGCTCAGGCCCCGGAGCCTCAGAAACAGCTGAATCTGAGAATACAGAGCCCCAGTCAGGACTCCAATCACCACCTCTCGTAGAGGGTGACAGGGACCTGGGCCTCAGCCCTCAGAGAAGAGAACAGGCTTCTCAACAGCCCACAAATATGTCTGGACACTCACAAGGCTGTGGGTTTCTGTCACCTTTACCTAAAAGTCAAGTTGCAAATATGAGCGTGTGTTACTGAATTGTGTGTATGGGTATGTGTGTGTGTGCACGTTCAGAACGCCAGACACCTACGTGCATGTATGTGCGTGTGCACGCACTCACTGTGTGTTGATCGTGAGCTCAGAACAGCCAGACGGGGACATTCAAGACAGGGGTGGGGAAGAGGCTCAGGGCATCCAGCCCCTCAAGGCATGCACCCTTTCCAGGCAGGTTTCTCAACCATAGTCAGGACCGATCCAAGCACAAGCCCTGGCAATCAGCCCCCAGTGCCTGTGGTCACATAGCCTGGCCCTCCTGGTGATAGGCTTCACCTCCCAGTGGGTGTCAATGCCCTGGCACAGTGGTCACAGGTGATGCTTCGGTCAGAAAATGCTGACCACAAACCTGCCCTGCCTTCCATGCCATGTCCTCTCAGTGTCACAGACAGGGTTCTGGGGCAGGAGGTGGGTGTCAAAGGCCACACAGCAAGTCTGTGGGATTCTTACAGGCACCGGAGAGCGGCTGCCCCACCCAGCCTGGGCCCAGCAGCGCCCTCTCCTGGAAGCCAGGTGGACGTGGGTCCCAGGGAGAGGAGAAGCACCCCACACCCTACTGGGGGCCCAGCGGCTCTGAGTCACACGGCTTCGCTCTGTGCCCCTGAGCCCTTCCCACTCTGCCTCCCTCTCAAGCCTGAGAATCCACACAAATGCAGCTTCACTGGGCGGCTCAGCAGCCTCATGCTGGCCAGCACCTTCAGGAGACACCTCCCCGAGAAGCTGGGCAGGGGCCAGCACAAGTCCAAGTCAAACTCATTTTCTTTTCTTTTTTCTCTGTCAAGACGACTTGCCCTCAGGAGACACACAAGTGGCGCCAGCAGCCAGGCAGAGAGCGGGAGGATCCCCCTCCCTGGAGGGTCACGCTCAGCCACTGACCCTTCTCTAACCCTGAAGTGACTTGACCTCGTTTCTGAGAGCTCAGAGCTCTGGAACCATCTCACACAAGGACCACGTCCTTATCTGAGAGAAAAACCAAGGCACTCAGCAGTTTGGTATCAGCTCCTGACACCCTCGCTCTGGTCCCTGCCCCGCCCCTCCTGACCCTCGGCTCTACTTCACCAACATCCTCCCAAAACTCGACTCCAGCACCACATTCCACTACTTCCACTTCCACTGGAACTACCCAAAGAGGAAAGCATGGGTGGGACAAAGCAGCTGGCAAACCTGTGGGGCATCATGTGCCCCTCACTTTGTCCAAATCACAGCTCTGTCAGAGGTCCTCTCCTAAAGTGGCATGAAGCTAAGCCCTGTCCCCAGTGATCCACCACTGCTGAACTCCATGGGTTGAAAGCCACATCACAGGCCGTGCCTTCCTGCAAGGGTCTTAGCTCAGCCACTGTACTTGTCACACTCAGATTCGAAACCCTGGAACAGACACTTCTCATCCCAAATGCCCTCACCCACCGCTGTTATTCTTTTAGCGACATGAAGTGTCTGCATCGGACCAACCTGTGAGGGAGCCCTGACCCTGACCTTGACCCTGAGCCTAACGCCAACCTGGGAGGAAGGGCCTGGCCAACCCTGCCCTGCCAGGCTGTGCCCACCGATATCAGGTCCAGAAAGTGGCCACCAGCCACAGCCATGCACGGAGCCCTCTCCTCTGGGAAGCCCCCCATGGGAGCCCCTCAGAGTCCACACCAGGAAAGGGCCCCAGCCTTTTCCTGAGGCTAAAAGTCGCCATTAATATAGGGTAAAAATCTCGTTTTATGATGAGAAACAACAGCTGCCCTGTGGGGGAGGGACCTTCCGACATTCCCCACCACAGCCACTGTTGGCACTGTCGCCTACCACGGGGCAGGCGCAGTGGACCCCGTGGGCAGGGAGCCCTGGGCAGGCAGGGGCAAGGCCACCCAGCCCACCCTGCCCTCAGCCCCACTACTTGGGGAGGAGTGAAGGGACTGCAGGCCACTTCAAGGGTCCTCGGGGCATCACTACGTGTAGAATTTTGGAAACAACTCCCTTCTCTTAAGGAAAGAGGGTAATAAGAACTCAGGGATGTGGCTTTGGGGTCTTTGGCTGGGCGACCTCAGGCCTCACCCTTATCCCTACCTCAGAATCCTCCTGTCTGTAGGGGTGCAGATATTCCCGCCTGGGGGAGGCGGCTGAAAATAGCAGGTGCACAGACAGAAGACTGTGTGGGGCCCTCATCAGGTGCAGGAGGAGGGGAAAGGCTGCACCCAAAGGTGATCTTAGCCTCACCTGTGATGTCAGCTGGAAAGTAGAGAGCCAGTGACAAGAACAGGACACCTCCCATGAAGACGACCAGAACCGATGTCCCCTCCCTCATCCCCGGGGCTTCCTTTAGTCTGAAAATCCTGCAAATGCCCAAGAAACTTAAATGCCGTGTTATAAATTCAGGAAGGCCAAGTGTATTTAATATGCTCTCCAACTAGCCTGTAAGAAAACCAGAGTTCAGCTAACTTTCCTCACACAGAACACCTGTGGGCATAGCGGGGCGGCCTGCCATAGGGTGCCGGGCACAGTCCCCGAGGTGGTGTCGGCCTCTCACCAGAAATGTCCCTGTGTGGAGGGTGACATTCAGCGCCTGCTGTGGAAGACCAGAGACTTCCCTTGAGGCCTCCTGGAATGCCCATCACAGACTCAACCTCAGCATGGATCCCTCGCTTTATGGAATTTGCACCTTGGAACTGAAAGTCTTCAAATGTAATCATCAGATAAGTTTCCTGGTTTTTAGCACAATTTCTCCTGGTTTATTGGGTGGTTCTTCCAAATGGTATGATTTCTCTAATGGTGTTTGCTGTAACCCAACACTAACGATGGAACTGTGAGGTGTGTCTGCTCTCCTCCCTCAGGAAGCCCATCGTCCAGACAGAATTCCCTTCATGAGCTCCTCACCCAGGGGGAGGCGCCAGCCTCCTCCACACGCCTCTCCTGTGGACTCCTTCTCCAGCCCTGCCCAGCCCACGGCCCACGCAAACCCTGGGACACACCAGCTCAGGCTCCTTCTCCACCTCTCCCACCTCAAAACTCTGCCAGGAACCCTTCCTGCTGGCATCCTGGGGACAATGGCCCCTCCCCAGAGCTGGCTCCCCCTGCACCGGCCTCCTCCGGCTCAGAGCTGGCTCTTCCCTCCCCTCCACACCCCTAGGATTCCTGGTCCACACACACACCATAGGATTCCTGGATACACACACACACACCCCTAGGATTCCTGGATACACACACACACCATAGGATTCCTGGATACACACACACACACCATAGGATTCCTAGATACACACACACAACCCTAGGATTCCTGGATACACACACACACCATAGGATTCCTGGATACACACACACACACCCCTAGGATTCCTGGATACACACACACACCATAGGATTCCTGGTACACACACACACCATAGGAT